>BHFT01018273.1:0-44986 GCA_004320025.1 Laticauda laticaudata
GTCTTTTTTCAATCTCTATGGCTTCTCTGATGATTCTGTGGCTGGGGTTTTCTATAGTGCCTAGGGTTTTATTGACATTGCACTAAAAGCCTCCAATACAGGTATATATATGTAATATAATTATAATTAAATACAATATATATAATATAATTACATCACTATCTAGTGTCTTGTCTGGTTCTCTGCTTTTTAGTGGTACTTAAAAATTCAAAATAATGGGTATGGTCAAGGTGGCTATAGGATATATAGCCTATAGGGTATAGCCTATCACTATAGGTGATAGCCTATAAGGTGGCTATCATCCCAATACAATCAAAGCTTTGCTTGGTTTTTATGTAGGTTGCTTTGCACATAAGAATCAGGCATCTTTGTGGCCACTGTCTAATCCAGACATCTCCAAGATTATATCTAATCCAGGGGTCTCCTAGATCAAGGGAGGTACTAATACCACTCTGTAAAGCCTTACCAAGACCACACCTAGAATACTGCATCCAGTTTTGGTCATCACACTATAAAAATATGTTGATGCTCTGGAAAAAGTACAGAGAAGAGCAGCCAGGATGATTAGAGGACTGGAGACTAAAACATACAATGAACAGTTGCAAGTACTGGGTATGGCTAGTCTAGTGAAGAGAAGGACCAAGGGAGACATGATAGCAGTCTTCCAATATTTGAGGGGCTGCTACAGGGAAGAAGAAGTCAAGCTATTTTCCAAAGTACCTAAAGGCCAGATAAGGAATAATGGATGGAAACTGAACAAGGAGAGATTTAACCTGGAAACAAGGAGAAACCTTCTGACACTGAGAACAATCAACCAATGGAACAGAAGTTGCCCTTGGAAGTTGTGGGAGTTTCATCACTGGAAACTTTGAAGAAGAGATTGGACTGCCATTTGTCAGAAATGGTGTAGGGTCTCCTGCTTAGGTGGGGGGTTGGACTAGATGACCTACAAGGTTCCTTCCAACTCTGTTCATCTGTTATCTATTAACCTTGGCAACTTTAAGACTTGTGGACTTCAACTCCCAGAATTTTTCAGCCAGCTTCTGGGAGTTTAAGTCCTCAAGTCTTAAAATTACCAAGGTTGGAGACCCCTGGTCTAATCACCCCCTGTGAATATACTTGCCAGGTGGGTTTCAGTACTTTAAACTTTTTAACTTCCACCAAAAGCAAAACTTGCAAACATCCCTGCCCTTGTGTATCTTACCTTGGTTTTGGAAATAGGTCAAAAACAAATTTCTCATGGAGAAAGAAAAACCAACTCAAAATCAAATATTTTTAGAAGTTTTTTTTTATCACTTTACTTAGTTGAATGGATTTCTGGAGTGGAAGGTTCAGATAATACTATGTAGAAATGTGTATATTTTTTTTACCTTAAGTTTTGGGGGTTGGGGCAGGATGTAAATATGCACAGAGGAAGTCAAATCAGAAATACTAACTTGAATTCTGAAAATAATTGTGAGAAGAAGCTCCTTCTAAAGGCAAAGTCAATTTTTGTTGTTGTTTTAAATCATTGCCTGTGGAGATTCTCAGTCATCCAGGTCATGGCTGTCCCAAAAGTGCTTTCTTTAAAAGACAACTGGACTTCCTTGTTTTGTTTGAAGACATTTCACTTCTCATCCAAGAAGCTTCTTCAGTTCTGATTGAATGCTGACGGATGGAAGAATTTATATTCCTTGCAGTCATCTAGCTGTTAGCAACCTCTCTGAGAGCCATTGAGGCCACTTGAATGTTTATGATTATCTATGCCCTCAAGGTCACCTGAATCCTGTAGTCTGCAATTTTTTTCTGGAAACCTGTTCACTCTCCACACCATTCAAAGGGTGTCCATCATAAAGTGCATAGCTAAATGCCTATGGAGATTCTCAGTTATCCAAGTCATGGTTGTCGCAAAATTGCTTTCTCTCAAAAGACAACTGGACTTTTTTGTTTTGAACCTTCTTTTAAATCGCTGTTTCTTTTTTTCTTGGTACACCTTCAGGATTTTGACTTGCTGGTGATTACAGTAGCGGATGAAAATGATAACCATCCTCTTTTCACTCAGAGTTCCTACCAGGCTGAGGTGCTAGAAAATTCCCCTCCAGGTAGGTCTTTCCTTCACTCCACCCAGATCTCAGGACATGCAGAGAGTCTCTTCCAAGCACTCATGTGCTTTCCTGCTACTAATAAAAGGTTCTGTTTTTCTGTTAAAAATATTTTAAGACACATACCATAAATAAAATGGTTATGAGGAAGAGAAAAACTGCTCCTTCATACTTTTCAGAAACTTTTCCAGTTTTTAAAAATGATTCTGTGATGACCCAAAGGGGCATGGCACAAAAGCAACAAAGTCACAAAAGGAGATAAAGTTCCTTTAATACCTCCAACTTGGCCTCCAATGTCCAGTTATCATCAGCTGGAGGAAAAACTCTCCCAAGAACAGTTTTTAAAGGGAAGAAATTCAGTCCGAACCCAAAGTACATAAAAATTATAAATAAAAACCAACACAAACCACGCTGCATCAATTAACAAGACAGAGCAGGATAAGGAATTGCAGACTTCAAAAGATAATGAAACACACACAGTTGGGAAGATGCCAAAACCCAGATAAGACTTGACAAACAAAGATAATTCATGCTTTGCTTCCCTCAAGGTGCTGTGCGCAAACTCCCTTTTTAAATCCTGTTTTCCCAGCTGCAGCTAATGAAGGGAATCAGGGCCCTTTCCTCTCCCATTAGCCACGCAACTCACATTGCTCCCTTCTCCATTCCTCCCTGCATACCCTAGGCTGAAGAGGGGATGGGCCTGGGTCTTCCTCTGAATGCCCAGCCGGACTGTGCCCTTCCCCTGTTTCTTCCACAGCCACCGGAGCCACACTCCTACTCCCTGTCAGCTGCTCAACCTCCCCTTCGGAATCAGATTCCAACGGGGGCATGACAGATTCTCCTTTTTTTCCCTCTCTATTGCAAGATTTAGGTGTTTTCAAAAGCATATAGGTAGTCCTCAACTTACAACCAGCTGCTTAGTGACCATTTAAAGTTATGTTGTGCCTCTAAAAGCTACTTGCAACCACTTTTTGAAGTTATTTTGGCCAACCGGTTCACCTTTATAGTCATTTTTAGTTTCCCGCAGTCACATAATCAAGATTTATGATTTTTTTTTTCTGGTTTCTGGTCTTTTACTTCCAATTTTTGACCAAAAAAAATGTTTGCCAAGTTGATTTGGTTAATAACCATGGCACTGGTTTAAAAACCATAGTGTTTGCTTAACAACCGTGTTCACTTTACAACCAGTGCAAAAAATGTAAAAAATTCGGGTCCAGTCATGGAATGCCTCTATTATGACTACAATGACTGTACTTCTGGGCAGTTTGTGGGCTTCCTGATACAAAAGTGAAGTGGGAGAAAATTTCCTGAGATATTACTGTACTATGTAGAAAGAAAAAATGCTTTTAAAGTGAAAGAAACAGAAAGGGAAATTGAATAAGTCAAATGCATCCCCGGATTTATTTTACTGCTTCTGTTCTTGGCATTCGGTGATTTCTAAAATACTCCTACTTCTCTTTCCCCTTCAGAAAACGCAGGGGTTTTTTTTTCAAAGGATGCAATGGGGGATTATTTAAAGCTAAGTTATGACCTTTTGTAGCTTACTTGAATTATAATAGCATCAGTGAAAATAACAAGGTTTCATGTGCTGATTCTAGACATATTTCCTTCTTTGATCCATTCAGATATCAGTTGCATTCATGCTTCTGATATTTGAATTGCATATTGGGAATAAGCATGCTTCCTCATATTCTCAGTTTAATCAATAAAGGAGAATATTTGTAGTTCAGGGTTAAAATGAAGGGTTCTTGCTCCTCTCTAAGCTTGCTTGTTTTCTTGCAAACATCTCATTACCCAAACTAGGGAGCATCATTGCTGCTAGGCAAGGTCAGAGAGCACCAAGGATCCTTCATCTCAGTTTAATGAAACAGCTCCTGTTTTGACCAATTTGCTGTTAACCAGTATGCTTGAAATAGCAACATGCTTTTGGAGAAACCTTCCAAATGAGGAGTGCAAATCATAATGTTGATTTTAATATGTGATCTGATTTGAAAGGTTCACACACACCCCCCACACACACTTTTAGTTATCACAGCTGTAATGTAATTAAACTAGGTACTATTTTGTTAGGTCAAATACTTGTGAGAAGGAAATAAGCAAGCAGATGGCTTATTCCTTGGCCAAATTGCTGTTTGAAGTATCTGAAATATGAAATAATCTCTAAAGTAATTTGCACATAAATATAGTTTTTCACCTAGTGTGAAATTATGATTTTAAACTACTTGAAATAATTCCTCACGTATGTTTATATCTCAGCGAACCACATGATGTCCTTAACTGACATACTTTCAGGAGCTCAAGAATTTGACCAGAAGATAACATCCCACTAAATGTCTTGATTTTTTCCCCATTTTAATGTGGCTGATGAACCATATGTTTTGTTTTAGCAGGGCTTAAGGCTTCTCCCAAGGGCGTCTTGATTCAGTCTGCCAAGGTTACACCAGGCACTCTTTTATTGTTTCATAGGATCTCACCTTATTTCATTCATTCATACTTCATTGTTGATCATCATGGAAAGGGAAGAGGGAGGTAGAGTCAGTCTATCAACATTATGCCTTTTTTTTCTGAGTTGTTCATGTTTGATTCAGGGACTCCTCTCACTGTCCTTAATGGACCGATCCTAGCTTTGGATGATGACAAGGGTATCAATGCAGTGTTGACGTATCAACTGCTGGGAAAAGAAAAGAACCTGTTTATCATTGACAACAGAACAGGTAAGAAAGACATGGACTCTTTATGTTTAGCTGTCTGCATATTCAGGGTGATGGAGGCAATAGAATATATATATTTTTTCTGCCCCATGAGAGAGCAATATGGTAACAGTTGAAAAATGCCTTCAGACTTTTAACAAATCTGCTAGATAAATGTCTGCATTACATAAGGTTAGCATGAGGCACTTCCAGATCATCAGTTTTTCCACGGGCCACATTTTCTGACTGCCTTACTTAAATAAATCAAGACCTATCAAGCTGTTCTGATTATTTAAAATTAACAGGACTTGGTGAGCATAAGATATTGTTGATTTTTTTTTTTGAAAGACTATAGAAGTTGCCCAAAACTGTTAGCCAAACAAAACTTGCCCTTTCTGGGTAAAGAAATAAGGAAAGAGATCTTTGTCTATCACTTTCTTAGCTCATTACTGCACATCAGCCATCTGAGAAGCCTCCTCTGCCCTTTCAGTTTTCTGCCATTTTATTTCTTCCTTTATTCTCAAAGAAATAAAGCTACAATACTTTCATTATTCCACCATAATGCTTTTCGGCCCCTTAATGTAGCCTGAGTGGGTTCTTGGAAGTGAGAATAGCCCGGTGTTTTCCCAGCAATGCCATATATAGCATTGAAGTCACTGTTGGAAACCATTCCTGCTTTTTACAGTAAGATTTGCTGAATGGCAATAGGTCTTCTCTATGTGCTCTAACCAGTGGTTGCCAACCGGTGGGCCATGGCCCACTGGTACGCCGTGAGAAAATTTTGGTGGGCCGCAGAGAAATCTCATCCCCAGAGCACCCCCCAAAGCAATTAATCCAGGCTGCGCAGAAACACAAGACATGGCCCATGGGAACCCTTCCCGCCCACTCACTCCTTACTTGGCAAACTTGCCTTCTAAATTGCTATTTTTCCTTTTTCTGACCATCAGTTGTTCTGCTGTGCCAGGAGATTTAGATTAGCTAGGAAGCAGGAAATGGTTGGATTTCTTGCTTTCTAGNAGCAAATTTGAGAGACTGAGCTAGCTGATGGCAGATAGATAGATCACTGAATGAATCTGTGAATCCGTGAGCAACTCAATCTGCCTGCCTGCTTTGACTGATTTTGGGTAAAAGTTGCTCTTTTTAATAAAAATTCAATATTTATATAAATATTTATAATATTTACATACAAGCCATGCCCAGTCAGTCACATGACCACCAAGCCACACTCACAAATTAGGCCATGCCACAGAGCCAGTTAGTGGTCCCTGGGATTTAAAATTATGAGTTTGGTGGTCCCTGAGGTCCAAAAGGTTGGCGACCCTTGCTCTAAACTATGTAATTGCAGCAAAAGTACTTATCTACCACAATGGGAAGCATCCAATGATGGTGTCATCAGAGGGTTGAGTTCAATTTCATGTTGCAACTGTATTTCTGTCTGGAAGAGCACATGTTAAATATTGTAGGGTTTCCACAATCTCTGATCCTTAGTACATTGGGAAGCTTGGTATTTATGACCAGAAATTAATTTCATTGCCTGTGTCAATAGGTTTGGAGATCTCAACAAAATTGGTGAGATAATTATATTGTTTATAATATTGAATATGCTCTCTCCTGGTCTTTAAGAATATTGGTGTTTTTTGAATTATGGAATATTGTTAATATGGCATTTTATGGCTTTTCAAAAAAAAATTGTACACCATCCAGAATGTGAGATAGACAGCTATATAAAATATGATAAATGAATAAATATTTAAGTGTATTGATATCCATTTTAGACATCCGTAAACTATTTTGCATTAGATAGAGCTGAAACAAAAATCTTAGGAAAAACAGGAAGTGATGAAACAGGGTTAGTTTTCGGCCTGCAGAAGCCTGCAGAAGCTTTCCTCAAGCCTTTGGGAGTCTGAAAATCAGCTGTGAGGCGCGCACATGCGCTGTGAGGTAAGTTGGCCTGCAGCTCATGTGCCAGCACAAATGGCTCTGCGTGCCACCTGTGGCACGCATGCCCTAGATTCACCATCACGGCCCTTTCCCAGTAGGAATATGTATCCACCTGGTAAAATTTCTGCTGATCTGTTTTTTTTTATATATATTTATATAAATCCCTCTATTTGTAAGCCCAATGCCTAAAAACAGTCTCCTAAACTACCTACTTTTGTTCTTGAGCTTAAGGGAAGAAGAACTTTTGGCAAATGTAATTTGTATAAAACATAAATGCTTAAGTCACTTTGCAACACTGAATTTTTAAAATTGTCACAACAACAATGTCTTTGTGAAAACTGCAAAGCAAAAACAGGAATAGAAGTCTCATTATTACACAATCTCATTGCATGAAGGTGATAAATTAAATCACATAGCAAGGAAATCTCCATTCCTTTGCCACTTGCCAAATCAATGTGTTCTGTTTCTGTTTAGATAATACAAAAAGCTGTGGAGCGTGCTTGATAAATCTGGAGTGTCCTTGGACTGCATTTTTTCCCTGTCAAATTCATCTCTTTGTCGTATTATTAACCTTTAGGTGTCATTTCTGTGAAGCCGGGGAAGGTGATAGACAGAGAGACTTTCTTGAATCCCATCTTGGAGTTTCTGGTTGTTGCAACTGACATTGGCAAACTGAACAGTACCTCTAATCTCACCGTGACCATTTTGGATGATAATGACAACAGACCGATATTTCATCCCGCGGTCCTGTCTGTTCGGATACTAGAAAACAGCCCTGCAGGTTAGAATGAAGGCAAAATGGAAAATTTGGAACTGATTTGAAGTTAAGTATTAGGAATTTAAAACAAGTGAGAAACTATGTATGTATGTGTGTGTGTGTGTGTGTATATATATATATATATATATGGATCTTTGGTTATTCGGGTTTTCTCCCGGCTCCGCCAGGCGTAGAATTGGAAGTATCTAGGCATTTCGATGAAGTCTCATTCATCATCTTCAGGCTTGTTTCTTCAGCTCTGTGCTTCTCAGAGTAATGTGAGCTTGCAGTGCTTCTTCCTTTTAACTGCAGTGGGGGTGTGACTTGATTGGTGGGGGTTTGGCTTGTGTCTGATTGGTAGGGGGGTTGCTGTGTTTCTGAGTGGCTGGGGTGTGTGTTCTGCTTAGGTGGGGCGCTGGCTTGTGCTAGGTTAGTCCCTTAGTTGCTGGGGGATTTGAGCTGGTGAAGCTGTGATCCTGTTGATTTGTTGTGGGGCCAGTGGTGTGCATTTCTGGCTGGAGTGTCAGTTTGCTTCTTGTTATGGTCAGAGGGGTTTGAAGTGGGTAGTGGTAACAGCTGCAGTACTGGCTTCTGGTTCGTGGTCGTGTCTCCTCTTCTGTGTGGGGTGTGAGTTTTTTTCTGCATGGAAGTGTGGTGGTGAAGCATCTTGTGTGGCAGTTGTGGGTGTGGGGTCTGGTGTCATTCTTCATGTTAGGTACTCGTTTATTAATGAGGGCAGGTTTCCAAATGGTTGGTAGGGCGGGAGGTATAAATCTCATTTAATTCATGCTGTGTGGGCATTTTTCTATCTCTATGGCTTCTCTGATTATTCTGTTGTTGAAGGTGTTCGGTTTTGGCGATGGTTCTGGTATTTTTAAGTCAAATTTTTTAAAGTCAACCATCGCCAAAAACCGGAACACTTCAACAACAGAATAATCAGAGAAGCCAATAGAGATAAAAAACGCCCACACAGCATGAATAACGAGATGATATAACCTTCCGCCCATATATCTGTGCTGGGTGATGGTGGGATTGGGCGTTGAGAGATTGGAAAAAAGACCTGACAGCATGATAGATAGAGATTGATCTCCAGCAGACTGTCAATCATTTGGAAGCTGCACTCTCAAATAGAAAGATCTCCACACCACAGGCCAGGGCAAGAACCACCTTGGGCACAAACAGGACTCCCTCTGATAGCTCCAACTCAAACACCCCGCCCACCAGGGCATCCAGGTGAACCCAGCTTGCGCTAATGAATAGCAGCTGTGCTGATGAAATAGCAGCCGTCCTTTTCACATGGAGCCAAAGCCTGCATTGAAAGCCTCCAACAACAAGAAAAACAGAGTGTTGCCAGCCAAAATCAAAGCCACAAAACAGACAGAAGAAAACAGAAACACGCATCAATACAAACTCCCAGTCCAATGAAACACAGACCCAGGCTAATAGCCAATCAGAATAGTACCAGCCTCAAATTTTGAAACAGAGGAATGTGAGACAGACATCCAACACAGAAGCCTGATGATGGCAGATGAGATTGTGCTGAAACGTTTGCTACAACTTTAAAACAGAACAACATGACGTGGGATAATACCCGAAGGAAGCTGAAACAGCACAAATGTAAGTACCCTCGCGAGAGCTTTAAAAAAACTAAATATATATGATATATATATATATATATAATGCTGTTTAGGCCTTCCCTCGGGTATTATCCACGTCATTAGTAGTGCTGTTAAAGTTGTAGCAACTTTTCAGCAGAATCTCATCTGCCATCATCAGGCTTCTGTATGGATGTGGGCCTGATGATGGGTAGCAACGTTTCAGCAGAATCTCATCTGCCATCATCAGGCTTCTGTATTGAGTTGGTATGTGATAGCCTGACCGACATACGAACTCAATACAGAAGCCTGATGATGGCAGATGAGATATATATATATTACAATAACCTGTACTGCGAATTCTGCTAATGCAGTGGTGGGATTCAAATTATTTTACTACCGGTTCTGTGGGCATGGCTTGGTAGGCATAGTAGGGGAACAATACTGTAAAATCCCCATTCCCTCCGCCCCCCACTAACCTTCTTTTCAGCTCCATTCTCCTGTACAGGGCAACAAAAGGAGACCCAGCCGATCAGCTGGGACTAGAGAGGCAAAGTATAGATGGGGGTGGGACCAGGCAGAGGTGGTATCTGATAGTTCTCCAAACAACTCAAAATTTCTGCTACCGGTTCTCCAGAACTGGTCAGAACTTGCTGAATACTGTGCTAATGTATAAAAAAAGATCAAATTTATTTCTCGCCACATTGGTAAATACAACTGCAGCATTGAAGCAGATAAAGAAAAAATCCAGTTCCACTTAACAGAGGAAAAATTATTTTAAAAATAAAATCAAGTGATTCATTTTCCAACTTTGATATTAAAAACTATGTTTTTAATTTAAAAGCATAGTTTTAATTTCAAAGTATATTTTCCTAATATACTAAACTATGGGGCTTCACCATTCCTTTGCTAAATCATACTGTTGTTCCTGAATGAACACAGAAACTGTATCCACTCTCTCCTTGCTAGTTTTAACTCGAGATTTTATTTAGCTCAAAATAAGAGATTGATTTCTCCATAATATTAATTTAAAAATTGTCTATTGATTTGTCCACAATATCAATTTACAAATTTAAACCAACAGTTTCCAACCTTTCTGGCACCAGGGACCAATTTTGTGGAAGATAATTTTTCCACGGACCGGGGGGGGGGGGAGGAGCANGGGGGGGGGGGGAGGAGCAGGATAGTTTCACACACAATTTAAATTCTGTCCATGCACAAATGAAGCTTTGCTCACACACCTGCCACTTGCACAGCCTGGTTTCTAAGAGACCATGGACTGATACTGGTCTGCGGTGTGGGAATTGGGGGCCCCGCTTTAAACCACAACTTTCCCCTTTTTACAAAACCAGGGTGATTAGTTTAAACCAGAGATGTCAAACTTGTAACACGTTGTCATTCTCGAGTTGCCATAGGCAAGGGAGATCAGAAAACGAACTTCTGACAGTCATCACATGATGTATCATGACTTTTTTCCCCTTTGCTAAAACAGGGGTTAGGGTTAGGGTGATGCCTCTGGCCCATGGGCCACGGGTTTGATACCCCTGGTTTAAACTAACCAGAATCGCTGCACCAAGAGAGATACAGTGGACAAGGACTTGGCACATTTTTATTGGTAAAATTCTATTTTAAAAACAACTCTGTCATTTGCAACTAATTGGTCAATTATAAAAAAAGATATTGATTTAATTAGGTCCATATAAAGTGTTTTGTTACTCCTATCTGTATTTTTTAAAAGTATCAAAATCTATTTACTTTGATTGCAAGCAATTTGATATTGTTCACACCAGGATTTCTCAACCTCAGCTACTTTGTGAGAGGTGGATTTCAATTCCCAGAATGCCCCAGCAAACATGTTGGCTGGAGAATTCTGGGAATTGAACTGAACTCCATATATCTTAAAGTTGTTGAGGTTCACTGACATAAACCACACATAGAGCCTTTTCCAATTCTCATTAAAAGCTCATACGCCCCTCTGTGCAATTTTGCAATTATCTGTTGGGACTTGCAGTAATCTGTGTTTATGTTTTCCATGTATCTTTTACAAATAAATTGTGGAAAAGTAAAGCTAGTTATTGCAGCATCACAGTGGTGCACCTCTTGGTCTAAGGGTCTTCAAACTTGGCAAGTTGAAGACTTGTGGACTTCAACTTCCAGAATTCCTGAGTTAACATGACTGGAGGAGGAATTCTGGGAGTTGAAGTGCACGAGTCTTAAAGCTGTCAAGTTTAAGGACCCCTGGTCTAAGGGATAAGTTGTACAACTTCCTTTGCATTATTCTGCGTTACTCACAGGAAACCTATGGAATTATTGGAGATCAGTAGGGTTAACTGGAGAATACTGGAGGTCAGATGGACCAATTCAAAACATTCACTTGTTTCTTCTGAAGTTCTGAATAACTGAAATATCCTCTCTAACAATACAGTCTGGGATTCCCCCTAGGTTTTTCTGTGCTTCAGGTCCTTGCAACTGATATGGATAATGGCCTCAATCAGCAGCTGAGCTACCGGATTGAGAGTGGAGCTCAAGATAAGTTCTTGATCCATGCTGATACTGGGGTCATCAGCGTGGCCAACATAACTATAGACCGAGAAGAAAAGGACCACTACCGCTTGACAGTGGTTGCTACAGATCAAGGCACACCATCTCTCTCTGGTACTGCCACCGTGAGCATCCAGATTGACGATATCAATGACTCTCAGCCAGAGTTCCTCAACCACATCCAGACTGTCAGTGTCCCTGAATCAGCTTCTATAGGCACAGTCATAGCTGAAATGACAGCAGTTGACAAAGATCTCAAACCCCGACTGGAATATTACCTCATAGAAATCCTGGCTAAAGATGATACGGATGCTCTTGTGCCCGACCAGCAAGGAGTTTTTTCAGTGGATTTTCGAACAGGTACAAGAGTTCGAAGTAAATACGATAGATAACCACTATGTTCGGGTTCTAATAAATATGATCAAAAATAGCAGAAGGAAAAAAAAACTAATGCTGAAAAATAATATTATTGGCCCAGATTAGCTATTATGTTAAGCCATATATCAAACATGCATTCCCAGATTTTAATATATTTGGGCTGAAAAAATTCAGCCATTTATTTGCCTTTAAGGATCAGTTTCCCTTGGAAAATGGGAGTATTATACCAGAACAACAAATGGCATGGAAGATGTCCTCCCAATATCTTCTACTTTTTTTTTTCTTTCCTTTTCATATTCTGCTCTTTTTTCTTTCTTTCTTATTCTCCCTTGCTTTCTTGGGCACTTCCAGACTCCAATCTTTTCAGTGTGCAAATCCTCTGATTGTACAATTTAAATGTAGCAGGGATTGAACTAATTCTTTTGACTATTTAACACACATTGGACATCAGAGGAATTAGCATATTTCCTTCTTTGTGACTGTAACATGGTCACAAAGAACCAGCCAATGACCAAACAGAGCAAAGGACAAGGACAAAAATTGATTGGCCATCAGCACTTCAGACCAGCTCTCAGTTTCACATGAAGACAATTTTCTTCTATTTCATCAGCCTGCAGGGCTCCTACCTCATCAATTTGGGGGAACAACATCAGTTTCTCCCTTCCTACCTTTATAAAGGAGAAGGGGAGGAGGAAAGGGAAGAAAGAAAGATGGGAAATGAATGGAATGGAAAGGAAAGGAACGGGACGGAACGATAACAGTCCTATATTGAACTCTTTGATAGTCCTCACACCTCAGCTGATTAATAAGAGATTCAGATATACAGAAGAACAGAGTTGGAAGGGATCTTGTAGGTCATCTAGTCCAACTCCCCACCCAAGCAGGAGACCTTTCACCATTTCTGATAAATGGGCAGTCCAATCTCCTCTTGAAAGTCTCAAGTGATGAGAAGCTCCCACAACTTCCGAAGGCAAGCTGTTCCATTGGTTGATTGTTCAGCTTCATTAAGTATCAAAACTGTCTGGAAGAGCCCTCTGTGTTTTTCTGCGCACTTTTGGTGGATACTTGCTTTAACTAACTATCTTTTTGCTTTCCTTATGGCTCTCAGACCTGCAGGTTTGATTTCTGTGTTTCCATGTCTATGCTATGTATTATCTGTGCATCTCTGTCAACGCTCTATTCATTCTCATTCTCATCATTCTCATCATCATCATTCCTAGTTTAGTGCTGGTTTGGTGCCTGGTTAGCAAAGTATACCTTGTGCCGCAGCCTTTACAGACTGAATGGTGACCGCCCTCAGAAGCACCTAAGCAGCTAAGGGAATGGGAGGGGCAGGCATTTTTAGGGTAAGTGATCCTTTGTCTTGTGTTTTGGCTTGCAGGGGAGTATAGCAAAACGTTCTAGATCCAATGATGTGATTTAGTGATCCTCTAAATTTGCTCCTGGTTATTTGATCGCAATTCATGAATGATTTTTTGGGGGGGTAGAAATCATGATTTTCCTAAACGCTGAGAGTTCCGTTTAAGGAATAATATTATCCACAACTTTTCTTAAGTGGCTTAGACTGAGAAATAGTAATTTCATGGCTAAATTTCATGGCTGAGCAGAAATTTCCTGAAACTGTTCATGGAGGGTAAATATAATGCTATCATGCTATTAAAGTTTGCTGTGATTTAAGAAAATAACACACATGCAGTTCAAACTCTCCATAAATGGAGCAGAATGTAAGTTCTAGCAATATATAAGCAACTTCATAATCAAGTTGATATAAAACCAAGTATTATTTGGGGGCCATAAAAAATATACTAAAGCGAACTTACAGAATACAGCACCATCTTTGTTGGCGATGGGAGTCTGTTTGCAACCCCTGTTCTGAGGAAGCCTACTTTAATATTATTTCTGTACAGAGAGAAAAGCCCATTTCATTCAAGCACTGGGATCAATTTAGCTTAGAATCAGTCATCTTTCCCACAGATGCCCTTTCACAGGTATGTTTTTTGTTTATAAATACTGCTTATTAAAAGTTGTAGAATACAAAGACTTTTTTTTAAGTAAGTAGGGCACAGTGGGAATGGATAAGTGTAGAATAAGGTGTATTTCATAATATTATTGGCTTGCCAATAATTCACTTAGGGAAAGATCCTTGAGATGGAGAAAGAGTTCAGGAAGAACGAGAAACACTTTTCAGCAATTCTCCATCATTTTATGTACTACTGAATTTCTTTTTTCTCTTCGTTTTGTACTTTTTAGGAGCGGTGAAAGTGAAGGCTACTCTAAACAGGGAACTGGTGGCCACTTACGATGTCACAATCTCTGTCTATGATAATGCCAGCGAGGTGCTGGAGCGCTCAGTGAGTGTGCCAAATGGTGAGAGAGTTTCTACTCCAGATTAGATTAATAACGGTGTTATTTATTTATTTTTTAAAGAAAGAGAGGCAGCAAAATGCTTAATATTCAGGTTTTGTCTTGTACTTCCCTCTCTCTTGCAGCCAAGCTGACCATAAATGTTCTGGATGTCAACGATAACGCCCCTTGGTTCCGCCCATATGGGGCAACATTTTTCACAGAACGCATACTAGAAGGAGCCACTCCAGGGACTACATTAATATCCTTGTCAGCTGTAGATCCAGACAAAGGTGCAAATGGGCAGATCACATATCAGTTGTTCAACCTCTCCCATGAGGGATATGTCCAACTGGAAGACAGCTCAGCAGGTAAGACTTTACCCGGGTTATTTTTAAGAGAAGGAAGATGACTCTTCATACAGAAATTTAAAATTTTTTGTTGTTAGTTGCGAAGTCATGTCCGACCCATTATGGCCCCATGGACAACGTTCCTCCGGGCCTTCCTGTCCTCTGCCATCTTCTGGAGTCCATTTAAGCTGCTTCATTTACTGCTTCAATGACTCCATTCAGCCACCTCATTCTCTGTTGTCCCCTTCTTCTTCTATTGGCCTCAACCTTTCCCAGCATTAGGCCTCTTCCAGTGAGTCCTTCCTTCTCATGAGGTGGCCAAAGTATTTGAGATTCATCTTCAGGATCTGGCCATCTAAAGAGCAGTTAGGGTTGATCTCCTCAAGGACTGATGGTTTGATCACCTTGCAATCCAAGGAGCTCACAGGAATCTTCTCTGGTACCATAGTTCAAAGCCCTCTATTCTTTGACACTCAGCCTTTCTTATGGATAAATTAATTTTAATTTGAAATTAAGTTACTTTAAAAACAAATGATTTACTGATTTACTGATTTACTGATAGTGTAAATCTCTACTGATAGTGCAGATGATGTCTTTCTTCACAGAGACAGCCTGTATCATCCTCATTTTGTGAAGTATTAAGATGCTTCATTGACAGCTGCTAAAATGGGCTGGGAAGTTAATTGGGGTCAGGTCTGGATTAGAGGAGAGGCATTTAGGAACCACAGGGCTATAGACTAGAAAGGGAAATTTTTGAAAGAATCATGAAAAAACGAAGTGACAGACCACTTCCCTATTGTTACCAAGAAAACTGTAGGATATTTGAAATCACCAGAAATCAAGCAAAACTTTTTTATTGTGAAAGTAAAACTTGAGTGATGGAGGATCTTGAACAGCTAAGCTGCATCCTATTTCATTTCTGGCTTTTGTTCTTATACAGCCATGCCACCTTTCCACTTTCATAAAATGCATATGTAGGCCATCCATTTTTGGATGTTATTTAAAGATGAGTAAACAAATATCTCCCCAAACTGTATCAAGGATGCTACATCATTTGTTGCCTTCTTTTTTACTTACAACCAAAAATTCAACTTGTGGAACCCTGGACAATAATACATTTTTGGTTCCTATGTTTGTTTTGTTTTGTTTTGTTTTTGTGTGAATATATAGTCTTTGCATGAGCTTTATGATATAGGAATATGTATAAAAGACACCAACCTACAAAGTGGTTATAAATAAAGTGGAGCTTCCATTTCTGACATTAAACATGAGAATAATCTTTTGGTTCGCTTGTCCCAAATAGTTCAGAATATTTATTTTAAAATTAATCCCAGCGGCCTAAGCAGCATACAGTATTGTGATTTGATATTCTGGCAGCAGAATCTGAGTATGTAAAAAGTCTTTGTATCCTTTTAAGCATGTTATAGAAATAGAATGAGGGGACAGGGCATGTTTTATAAAAGAGTTATGGACAGTAACAATCTTCACATTTGCCTAATCACTTAGGAAAGGTAATTTCAAACCGAACAGTTGACTATGAAGAGGTCCATTGGCTGAATTTTACTGTTCGGGCCTCAGACAACGGGAATCCACAGAGATCTGCTGAAATACCAGTTTATTTAGAAATTGTGGATATCAATGACAACAATCCCACGTTTAGCCAGCCATCTTACCAGGTAAATTAAAGCAAGAAGTATTTATGAGAATATAGGAGGGAGAGACAGACTGGGCAAAGGGTAATTGTGTTCTTCTCAGTTATTTTTTCCTGTTTGAAATACTTTTCTTTTTGCAGCCCTGTGGCTGAAATGTAGGGTTGGATGATCAAGATCATACCAGGCAGCTCTGATGAGGTTCTACAAAAGCTCTTGAGAAATACAGAAATAAAGTTTAGACAACTTCCATATTGTCTGTCCCCTCCAATTGGTGGCCAGATTCATACTGCCTCTGAAGAATTATTTTAATATCCATATCTATTAGGCTTTGACAGACTTAAAATTATCTTCACAAATTGTTTCATCTTTTTAAAAGCAATTTTTAAAAGTTGGTACTGTAGTACTTAATTCTGTAATTAGCAGATCAGCTTGTCGGTTGTGTGAATTATGGATCAAACTTATGTCACCGTGGTTCATATTAGTTAAGACAATATGTTGAGTTATATTATTCATTTACTTAACCACTGTTTTTCAACTAGAAAGATTCATAGAACAGTATCCAAATCATTAATTAAAAATGTAGACGTTTATTTTAAACAAATAAAACATGCTGGCTGAGGAATTCTGGGAGCTAAAGTCCATACATCTTAAACTTACCAAGTTTGAAAAACATTGGTCCAAAATCATATGACATAAAGAGGGGAAGAAAGAGAAGGCAGAAGACAAACTAAACATTCTTATAATGTTATATGAATCTTACAATGGAATTTTTGGACTTCTTATTCTAAGTATTTAGGAAAAGAAGAATCCAAAATAAATCTTTGGTAAAGGTTGATGAACAATTATTAACTATGTATTTATTTATTTAGAGGATTTATATGGCTGTCCATTCACTTTCAGTAACTCTAGATGGCTTACAAGAAAAAAAAAACAATATACAAAGAGTAAAACTAACTAACCTGACCACAACAAGCAACCAAATTAGCCATTTGATGGGCTCCATCCCACTCTGGGTGCCCCAGGCTTGTTGGCAAAACCAGGTCTTCAGGGGTTTGCCTAATCTCTGCAGGGATGATGTTCAGGGGCAGGATTCTACTGGTTCTGTCCAATTCTATAGAACTGGTTGCTATGAAAAGCAGCAAACAGAGAAGATACATGGAACCGGTTCTATGTCTGCTGCGGTTTTGGCCTACCCACCTATCCAGGCTCTTACCTGACCTTTATTTCCTACATTTTCAACTGCGTGACACAGCTGCAGTTGAAAAAACAGGAAAAAAGTGTTTTTTCAACCGCTCAGCTGTCCAGGCAGCTCATCAGGTCGTAAATTGCATGCGCGTGATGCAGAGCAACAGAACCGGTAGTTATACCAGTTGGATCCCATCCCTGATGATGTTCCAGTGGGAGGGAACCACTAAGGAGGAGGCCTTTCTTCTGGTCCTGCCAGATGTACCCCTAAGGAGAGGGGACTGCAACATTCCCTGCCTCCCTGTTTTAAAGATGACAACCAGCACCTTGAATTGCACCTCTAATTGTATATTAGAAGCAAGGCAAACTCTGAAGAAAATGGCTTATCAGGATAGTGATCCCAGTTTTATTTGCTCACTCTGCTGGACTAGAAGACTTCCAAAATGCTTTCCAACCCTATGTTTGTATTGCCTGATCAGTCAAGAAAGCTGCTTAACTCACATAGTTTCCTCAACACTGTCCAACTATTTACAAAGCCTGCACTACTATTACTATTAATCTTCTCATCACTCCTTATCACCCATCCCCTCCCACTTGTGATTGTAGGACTGTAACTTTGTCGGTTTGTATCCTTATGATTTATATTGACTGTTTCCTTGTATAATTTGATTGCTTATTGTACCCTATGACTATCATTAAGTGTTGTACCTTATGATTCTTGATTCTTAATGAATATATTTTCTTTTATGTATACTTAGAGCATTTGCACCAAGACAAATTCTTTGTGTGTCCAATCACACTTGGTCAATAAAGAGTTCTATTTAACTTCTATCTGTTGTAACTGAGTGTATGAAATAGTATGATGCATCTTTATAATAATATGTAATATAACCACATCTGATTTGTATGTTTTCCTCTTTTTTACAGAAGCCTGTCTTTGAGGATGTCCCTCTAGGGACCATCATTTTGAGGGTTCGAGCCACAGATGCCGATTCTGGACGTTTTGCTCAAATACAGTATAGCTTGGGAGATGGAGAGGGGAAATTTGGAATTAACCCCAATACGGTATTAAGGACATATAAGAGTCCTGGGCTAGAAAAATAATATTCTGGTCTCAACTTGTATCTTTATCCAGCTTGTGCTAGGATTATTTAGGCAATACAAAGCAATTAAAGAATAACAAAACATCTCCCTGATTTGTCTTGTGAGCTCCCAATTATCTATGTCTAGACCACTATTGTTCAGACTTGGAGACTTTAAGATATATGGACTCCAACTCCCAGAAGGGAAGGAAACTGTAAAATCTCCAGTCAGAGGTGGTATTTGCTGGTTCTCTGAACTACTCAAAATTTCTGCTACTGGTTCTCCAGAACTGGTCAGAACCTGCTGAATAACACCTCTGGTTGTTAAGATCTGGTTCTGATATAATTGTTCCGTTGGACAGAATTATTGTAAATAGAAAATCGTGGAAATATTTTTAGAGATTTTTTTTATAGATGTGGCATAATAATGATCACAGTATATATTATGCAGAATCCATTTCCTAACTATAGTTTTAAGGACTAGCCACACTTTGCCACTGAAACCAGTACTAAATTGTATTAATTTATTTTATTAAGTAATAGTAATAATAATCAAGTTTTTATGCTAAAGAGAAAGTGGTAGTCTAGATGTAGCTTTGATGATTATAAAAAAATATAAGGTAAGAAAATCAACATTCTCCATCTTGCCTGCCGTAGTGGTAATTAGAAATAAATTATTAACTTAGTGTTGCCAAAACATGCTTTAAGTATTAGCATCCCCAAATCTGGTGTCCCAGATATGTTTCAAATGGATATCAGCTTCTATAATATCACAAGTATTATCCTAGCTGTGAAATTTGGAGTCTTCCCATTTGACATAGTTGTATGATATGACTTTCTGATAACTTTCTGAAGATGTTTGTGTGTTTCAGGGAGATGTCTACATTCTATCAACCTTAGATCGAGAAAAGAGGGATCATTACACATTAACTGCAGTAGCTAGGGACAATCCAGGGGATGTTTCTAGTAATCGCCGAGAGAACTCTGTGCAGGTAACCAACTTGTAATAGGGAGAAGTGGTTCTTTGTTTTCAAAATGTTAAGAAGGTAGCTTCTGTCTTTGTCAGATGGAGATTTCCTTAGACCTATTGATGTCTACTATCCACCCAATCCCCCAAAACAACAAAAGCGCATCTCCACCAGGAATCAGCCCCTAAGAATCGGCCCCCACTGTTCTGATCCCCACTGCCCAGAATGGGCCGAAAGTGAAGTGTGCAGAGGCTGAAAATGGGGTGTGGGGAGGTTGAAAACAGGTTTCGGAAGCCAAAAATGGGGTGCACAGAAGTGGCAATAGGCTATGGCAATCCCTGCAGCCTGAAACAGCTGATCATCAAGAGGCCAATCCAACCAACAATCAGCTGATTATGCTAATCAGGCTGGCTGAAGCTGAAACAGGCTGTTTGCTGGTTGCTGCACGGAGGCAAATTTGCTGAGAGGCAGAGGTGGATTTTTTTTCTTGCTTTCCTCCCCAAAAGCTATGTGCGCCTTATACTTTGAAGTGTCTTATACTCTGAAAAATACAGTATTTGGAAATTACCAAGTCATAAAAGCACTGGTTAGTGTATGCGGTGTTGTTGGCAATTCCATTTCAGTGTTGTATTTCAGTCTTCCCAGGCTCTTCTTTACCTGTCATTTCTTTATTGTTTTGTGTTGATTTCAGGTATTAATTACAGTTCTGGACATCAATGACTGCCGGCCCCAGTTTGCCAAAAAACAATATAGCACCAGCATATATGAAAATGAACCAGTCGGGACCTCTGTCATCACGATGGCTGCTGCTGACCTTGATGAAGGAGACAATGGAGTAGTAACATTCAACATTGAAGGACCTGGAGTTGGTGTGTATCTCTAATAACAAAAAATATCTGTCAAAAAAGATGATTAACAAATAATAGAAATCTCAATGGTTCAAACACTGGCTGCATATTTTTCGGTTTATCAAAAGTAGTTAATTTTTAACTGCAGAGATACAAATCAGTGCACCATAAGACATATTTGCATTGCATGCTTATTAATATTACTAATATAAATTTTAAGTTGTATGATGCATACGCTTTCCTTTGCCACAATTCGTCCTTTGCAAATAAGCTATTGAATGTTGGTGGTAGGGCTTTCCAACAGATGCCATTTGAAGGAAACAACTGAAATATAGCAGGGAGGACAACTTAATCAATAAAGTTTGTCAAGGGTTGATCTGTAAATGTTAAAAATGTAGTATTGGTTTCCATTTTTTTTCATATGAATAGTATCACTTTGGAAGGTGGTAGATAGAGCAACACAAAAACTGACTGTTTCTACAAAACATATAATGGTCAATTAAGTTTATTATGGGGATTCAGTGTATTGTTAGCATGGTTATTCGTGCAGCAACATTTAACATGAATTCCTTGTAATGTAGCATTAAAGATGCTTTGTTTGCATATTAACTCATTCTTCTAGCTCATGTTGTGCTATTAATAACAAAAAAGTCCCCTGCAAATAATTCTGTGTGGTGCTTCACTTGCAAGCAAACTGAGCCACTGAATCTGAAGGAGCCACAACCAGTCAATTGCTTCAAAAGTCATGACTGAACATGCATCTGTCACATCACCTGGAGGTATCTTCAACGCATGTATAAATACTTGGAAGTGTGGCAGTGGCGGTATTCTACCAGTTTGGCACGGTTCTGGCAATCCGATAGCAGCGATGAGCAGCAGAGACCAAACCAGTTCTCTCCTCTGCTCTTGGGACTGCCTGCCCGCCCGAGCTCCCACACTCACCTTTATCCTCTGAATTTGAAGTGTAGCTGCTTTGTACGGCACAGAAGAGTGCTGCGCGGCAACTCCTGAAGCGACCGGGAGAGTGCAGGCTTGCAGGAGGTGAGTTAGAATGCCTCTGCACCTGCTCAAAAACCACTTTTTGCCTGCACAAAGTGCGCATTTGGTGCGTGCACACACACAAAGTGTGTGCCCACGCGCAAAGCACGCCCACCAAGCCACACCCACCGAACCGGTGGTAAAAATATTTGAATCCCACCACTGACGTATGGGTATGCACTTAAACCCAGAGGACCTTCCAAACATCCAGCCAAGGCTTCAGAGAGTCCCAGTTGCTTCAGAAAACTGAGGAGCAGATCCTGAAGCTCCTCTTCAAACTGCCTCATTGAAAAATTTGCACTGCTGTAAATCAGCTTTTGTAGTTCATGCTGTGTCTAAAGTGAGCTGTATCTCTTCTCTCCTCAGAGGCCTTCAAAATTCATAAAGATTCAGGGCTTGTCACAACTCGCAGGCGCTTACAGTCCTATGAGAGGTTCAACCTAACAGTGGTAGCTACTGACAAAGGAAGGCCACCACTCTGGGGGACTACAATGCTACAACTGGATGTTATTGACATCAATGACAATCGGCCAATGTTTGTCCGCCCTCCCAATGGCACCATTCTGCACATTAAAGAGGTAAACCCTCATATAGGTTTTCTCATACTTTTAATATGATGCAGCAATCCAGAGCTAAGCTGCTATAGTTATTTCCAGATAAGAACAAAAGCCATTTTCTTTGCCTTTCTCGCCTGAACTAATTGAACAACCTAATTAGACTCTTAGCTGTGTGAGGAGACCCAGAAACAATACATGGGACTCAAAGGTTTTTAGAAACCTAAAAAGGAAATGTCCTTCAGGATGCAGACCTGCCAACCCCTGATAAAGGAAAATCTGGAGACCCATGAAAAAAAATCTGGAGATTCTACAAAAAAAATTAGTGAGATCTATTTTTTTCCCGATCAAGATTAAACAAACCCCTTTCCATCGAGGAAAGTCATTAACAGTTTATTTAAATGTTTATTTGTGGTCCCTGTTGTAAGAAGATGCAGCTTTCTTTCTTCTATTGAAAAATCACCACCTCTTTTCGCCATGTTTATACGATTGTGATCGCTTTCCCGCGCTGAACTTACAAAGACTACTGGGAAACTAGCCTCGTTCCCAGGGCCTACTCCCCTTTCAAAATGACGGACAGACACGAAGAAAAACGATGACCGTATATACTCGCATATAAGCCAACCCCAAATTTGAAAAAAAAAAGCGCGTTTTAAATTCGGCGTGAGATTGAGGAGCCTTGTCGTGAGACCGTGAGAAATGACAAAAAATCGTGAGACTCACGGCAGAACCGTGAGAGTTGCAGGGCTGAGGATGAGACAGTTAAAACTTAACTGTTCAAAACCCCTGACCAGGCTGTCAAAACCTACTGAATTCTGTTCTTTATGGTAGAACCTGACATATAAATGAATCCATCAGATCAGAAGTGGTATCCAGCAGGTTCTGACCAGTTCTGGACAACGGGAGCGGAAATTTTGAGTGTCTGGAGAACTGGCAAGTCCCACTTCTGACTGGCCCCACCCCCATCCATTCTCTGTCTCCATTGAGTCCCAGCTGATTGGGGTCTTCTTTGGTTGTCCTGCACAGGAGAACGGAGCTGGAAAGCAGGTTTGTGGGGTGGGGAGGGAATGGAGATTTTGCAGTATCCTTCCCCTCCCATACCCACCAAGCCACATCCACCAAGCCACACCACAGAACTAGTAGTAAATTTTTTTGAATCCCACTACTGCATCAGATGGCACCATATGTACATATATACATAAATGCATCTATATGTATGATGCTGTTTCCTGCTGGAATAAGCAGTGTTATGCAAAGAATAAAAAGTAGTAATAAAAAGAAAGACAAGAGAAAATGTAATTAAATTTAGTTTTCATGGATGCTATTCAATATATCTCTTCATAAAGTCTCCAAATACCCTGTTTCTACCATACTCTGATGGTTCTGTAAAGTTCTGTCTTCTAGAAGTAAGCTTGGAGCCTGTCTAATGTCACTTTCTTATCTTTCCTTTCACTCAAAGGAGTTGCTCTTTCATTGTGTGCTTGTTTTGCGTTGATCTTTGTTCTTTCTTTTGATACTCCAGAGAAGACCACAAGTTAAGCACTATCTTTCTGCCAAGACATGTACATATTCCAATGCCTCCACTCATTTTCCTTCTTTTGTACCAAATACCAGTTAACTTGCAGCTAATTCACTATTTTGGCAATCAAACACAACTACCTTGATTTTTAGTGTATTTCTTTTCCAATCTGTTTTACATTTGTTGGAAATCGACTGCTGTATGTCTTCACATTCTTTAATATCCCCACTTCTAACATCATCAGAAACATTCTTTTGACATTTATTCCAAAATATATTCACTGGAATATCCGTATCTTCCCTTACTCCCTGCTGAGTGTTGAATTATTCATTAAGCATTTCACTTACAGTTGCTTTACTTTCACCAGATATTGGTGAATATGATATTGGTTCACCAGACTCTTATTTGCACTAAACAATCAAACTTCTGTTTCATATTCATGTAAAACATTGCATAATTGACCCCATTCACCTTATGATATGATTTCTTTAAATTAATAAAGGTATAATAACTTTTCTTTCTCACACTCAAAATAATTTTCAGTGCTCTACAGGAGAACAAAAGTCTATTCTGCGTAGTGTTGCATGGCATAGTTATTCTGTACATTCCAACTGCAGTTCACTGTCAGCTCTTGAATTTTTTTAGTTAGAATTCTGCTAAAGATGTTGAGACTCTAGAAAAAGGTCAGAGAAGAGCAACCAGGATGATGAGGGGACTGGAGACTGAAACATATGAAGAACGGTTACAGGAACTGGACATGTCTAGTCTAGTGAAGAGAAGGACCAGCTCATCTTCTTGCATGAAGGTTGATTTATGGCAACTGGACTTGTTTTTCTTGTTACTGTGAAATGTTTCACTACTCATCCAAAGAGCTTCATCAGTTAGAGCAAGTTAGCTAAACGTCTCAAACTAACAAAAAGAAAAAAGAAAGAAAGTTCAATTGCCAAAAATCAACCTTCAGACAACTGGACAACAGTACCTGGATGACTGAAATCTTTATTATCATTTTCTTTTAGTTTTTCTAGTCTATTCTCTTTCCTCTATATAAGGGAACAGCTGGTTATCTGCCAGCCATATCAAATTTCATGCAAGTTATATAGTCACTCCCCACATAAACTGTATCCACATTTTAATAACTCTCCAGTTACACCATGTTCATCTGCATTTTTACCACTTTTCTTATTTCTTATTATTTGTATAGCTAGCTAGCTAGCTAGCTCTCATATTATATCACAATTGATTTTCAACAACTTCCAAGTTAGGAGCAATTAACTGAAACATATGTAACACAATTCAGCTTAAAAAATTTAATCAGCATCATAAAATTGTAGCCCAATAATTCAATCGCTACTATTGCAAAGAGGCAGAAATAACAAAACATGGAAAAGTAGAAGATCGGGATTATCTCTGAAATAGTGTTGGTTTTTACTTTCCAGGTAAAAATTGTCAGGATAGTCTGATATATCTTGAGAAATCATTCCAAAACATTGGCATCCTTCTGCAATTAACCTTTTCTCTACATTGACAATCTGCAGTACCTTTCTTTTATCCTCATTTTTGAAGAATGTTCCTATTTGCACTTTTTCCTCATCCACAGCCTAATTCTTTTTCATACTTACTATTAAAGCAGGTTCACATATTTCTATGACACTTTATAATGTAATTATTTTCACTCTGTCCCAACAGATTCCATGTTATCTTTCCATGTGTCCATTTTCTATTCCCATTTCTGAAACAGTCCTAACAGAGGACTCGTGTTCTTCTTTTTCCAGCCTTTCATCTTTCATTCTTTCTTATTATACCCTAAATTCCATCCTTGATATCACCAGCATGTAATCTGGATTGCATTCAGAATCTCTCATCAGCCTTGCTAATTCTCTCAGCCTTTCAACATAATCTAATTAGTCATGCTTCTTAGCTTATTCTTTTTTCCATGTGTATACATGCATTGCCTTATGCTTAATAACAAGCAGGCCTTTTTCTACCCACCAGTTAAAATTCCCATTCCTCCTCAAGAATTGTATTTTTAAATACTTGAATAATGTTTCACCACTCTCTCATCTTGTTCCCATGTGTGCATGTGACCTATTGGTACAATTTCCCACCCCCATCATATTCATTCAATATGTTAGCAATTGCATTTAGGCTTATATACCACTTTGTAGTGCTTTACAGCCCTCTCTAAGTGGTTTACAGACTCAGCCTATTGCCCCCAACAATCTGGGTCCTCATTTTACCCACCTCAGAAGGATGGAAGGCTCAGTCAACCTTGAGTCTGGTGGGATTTGAACTGCCAAAACTCTTGCTTTGCACTTCCATTATCACCATTCAGTACAGTCTGTCATGCCACAATCCTACTTTTCCTACTTCTAACTAAGAGGACCCCAATTCTATATTTTAGTCCTTACATTCACAATTAAATCAATATCCTCACTTTCCTGCATATGTTTCTCAACTCCACAAGATTAGGTCTCCTTATCCAGATCAGTTCATCCTTCCCATCCATTCTCTTAGTTTTACAATAAGTACCAGTCAGTTCTGGCACATTTGGGCTAGTGCACCACAAGCCCAACCAACACCCAATTGCCTACTTTTAGCCCATGCAGGTTCTCATCACCTAGAAGGTTCTGAGTTCAAAAACAGGGTACCTGCTCTACCAAGAGAAATACAATATGTGATGTTCAATTTTGGCTAATATTGCACCTCAGTGTGTGCTAGAACTGGTCAACACATTACTTTCAGTTAATAATCTCTTCACTTGTAGGAACATATATATTTATGCAGCCCTATGATTAGTGAGTTTTGAACTGATGGAGTCTCCATTGTGGCAAGTTCTCAGAATCATCAGAAGGCCAAATATGTGAGTCTGCATTCCAATTAACCTGAAACCCAGCTTGTAAATACACTATAAATACTGTCTTACTTGGTGGGATGCAGGCAACAATGTGTTGGTTTTCAAGGTAGTCACTAAACTAGTGATTCTGAAATGTATAGCTTAGAACTGGTCTTTGGTTGCATTCGTTGGTCTATTGGCCAAAACTGACCGGTATCAATTTTTTTTTACCATGAGGAGAGAATCTATGAGTACAGCTAAGGCTAGTAATGTATTCTGTGTCTTATTCAAAAGGTTTATGGGAAAACCTTGATTGATTAAAGCCACAATCCATGCAATGATGATATTTGGAAATTTGTAACTTGGAATTCTCAGATCTGCATGCAATGGTTGTTCATAGGAGATGTGATTTTCCCATGTTCCTCTGCAGTGATCTACATTTTAAACCACTTTTTTTGTATACGTGATCCTTGTATCTATAAACAGGAAATCCCCTTACGATCCAATGTATATGAGGTATATGCTACAGACAAGGATGAAGACCTCAATGGAGCTGTGCAGTACACCCTTCTCAAAACCGGTGCCGGAAATAAGGACTGGGAATATTTTACCATTGATATAAACAGTGGGCTCATTCAGACAGCAATGAGACTGGACCGGGAGAAGCAAGCTGTGTACAGTGTAAGTCACAAAACAGGAATATTGTGACTTTCATAAACTGAGCTACATGAATCCAAACTGCTGGAAATGCAGACAAAACATGGCATCTTCTATCATACATGGCAGTTATGCCCTGAAGCGAAAAAATATTGGAAGAAAATACAAATGTGGTTACAGGAATTAATTGGAAGTCAAATAGATTTTGTTCTGGAATTATTTCTTCTAGGGATAATCAAAAGGAAATACAATAGAAAGATAAAATATTTGGTGTTACATGTATTAACAGCAGCAAGGATTGCCCACGTGCAGTGTTGGAAGAAAGATTGCATGCCATCTGAAGGTTTAGTAATTCAAAAAAATTGAGTGCGCAGAATGGATAAATTGACTATAGAACTAAAACCACTCAATTCCTTTCTTAAAAAGCTAAGCAATCATTTTTCTTAGGCAATGGAGATATTCGTTAAGATGGTTTTGCGCCATACAGAAGATTAAACATGATAAATAAAAGGGGGAAATAATTATTAATAGATTAGTTAAATAAATAAAAATCTGTTTATGTTTCTCTTTTCTAGCTAGAAAATGTTCTAATTTTGTGTTTATGGTATGGCCAATAATGGAATTCAATGGCCTCTGTTTGCTGCTTCTGCCATTGCCACTGTTGTGGTTCGCCAGCAGCCTGTGCAGACAGCAGCGGAATCAGACAATGGGGAAGAACAGGGAGTCTGAAGAGTACTTGGATGAGGGTCCTGCATCTGATGCAGATAGGGGACCAGGACCATCTGGGAGTGGGGTGCTGCTTCTGGAGCTTTCGGAGTCTGGCAGCAGCGGGGCAGAGGATCTAGGGGAGCCTGTTCCCAGTGTGTGTGTGCACAGAGCTGCTAGAAAGCAAGAACAGCTGAAACAAATAGCTGACTCGGGAGTAAGGCTGGGAGGTGATTGCCCCTCCCATAAGATATAAAGGACAGGCAAAGACAATGAAACTTTGCAGGAAGCAAAGTCGTTTGTTCAGTTCTGATTCATTCTTGAAGCTCTTTGTACTTTTGCTTGCATTTTTTTCCAGTTCATTTGACACTTTCTGTTATTTGCAGCACTTCACAGAAAAGAAAGGTGGGTGCTTATCTTGAGGAACTGTTTGAGATTCATTATCAGCTGGGAATGAAAGCAATTCCCAGCATTGCAATAAAATAAGACTTGTTTTTAAAATAAGCTTGTGCGTAATTAAGGTCTAGGAAGCCTTGGTCAGAACTGCCACTGACAAGCCCATTACATGACTAGCCTTTCATGTGTTTTTCCCATAGTTAATCATTGTGGCGTGTGATCAAGGCCAACCACCCTATGAGACGATGCAACCCCTCCAGGTAGCGCTGGATGATATTGATGACAATGAACCTGTCTTCCTGAAGCCACCTGTAAGCAGGTCTATCTCTTCCCTTCTGGACTTCACTGTAGCTGGGGCAGATTAGGATCCGAACTAGAACAAGTTCCTTTAAGAAATTTTAAAAAGAGTAGCTGTTCTTCTTTTGTCCAAATGCACATTGGATTACATGTACTCAAAGTCACTTACATTTAGAAACAGAATCATTTGAGGAAAATATTTCTATTCACTGAATTGATTGTGGAGGAAGTTTGTTGTCACTTTATGCCTATTTCCAAGTTCTTAAAGTGAACAATTTTTTAAAAAAATCTATTTTTCATCATAATAATAGGAAAATAGTCTGTATAGCAATAGTAGTATAAAATGAAGTCTTATTGCTGTTTTAGCTACTACATTACTCTATACTACACATCAAGAGTTGACTTGAACTGCAAGATGGGCAGTAAATACATTTGACAAGCAAATAAATGAATAAATATTTTCACCTGGAATGCAGGTGAAACTTAAAACCAGATCCAATAATTACGTACAAGTGATGTTTCATAAAAGCCAAAAGAAATTAATTTTTTGTAAACTTGCTTTTCTAATTTTTGTAAACTTTACTTACAAAGATTGCCAGTAGCCACTGATGTTAGGAGTTAACTTTGCTTTGTTTGTTCTACTGGATGTATTTTTATTGGTCAATGGCCAAAATAGAGTTTTTGTTTGGTCTCAGACAAAGATAATTAAAAAAAGTAAGAGAAGAGACCCAGCATTTAGGTTTAGGATTGCAAGGTTAAAACTAGACAGATTTGGGTTCTATATGTCCTTGTTTCAGTGGTGGGATTCAATTTTCTTTACTACCAGTTTTATAGGTGTGGCTTGGTGGGTGTGGCAGGAGAAGGATACTGTAAAATCTCCAGTCAGAGGTGGCATTTGCCGGTTGTGTACTCAAAATTTCCACTACCGGTTCTCCAGAACTGGTAAGAACCTGCTAAATACCACCTCTGCCATGTTTGTTTGTGTGGCCCTGTTTCTGGCATGCTGTGACCCAGTGCCGGTCCATGGAGTGGGGTTTGGGGACCCCTGATCTATTAGCACCTTGAGGTCCTGAACATAAAGGCAGAATATAATAATAATAGCAGGACTCCAAGAGAAGGAAGACAAAACTTAAGCTTGCTCTCACAGCAGTCTTATATATTATATCATATACTGTATTCCTATGGGGCAGCATGGTGGCTCAGCAGTTGAGACACTGGGCTTGTTGCTGGAAAGCCAGCAGCCAAGGTTTGAGACCCGAGCACCACATGATTGGGTGAGTTCCCATTCTTGCCCCAGCTCTCACCTGAAACATGGAATTGGGAAAATTCAGCCCCGCTCCATTGGGGATATGAAAAAACTATGTTTTACTTCACATTAGAATGGGAAGTTTTTTTTCAGAAACATGCAAATGTGAGTAGATAAATGGGTACCACTTTGCTAGGAAGATAACATTGCTTTGTGATGTCAGGCTGGCTACATGACCGCCTAAATGTCTTCAGACTGCGCTGGCTCAATGGCCTTGAAACAGAGATAAGCATTGCCCCCTGTAGTCAGCAACAACTAGAGATATAAACTCCTTTTTTAAAACCAATGTATCTATACTAGCTCATGAAGTAAATTCATTGAAATTTATATTGCTTACGACTAGTTTTTTATTCTCATGACCATAATTCATATAATGTGTAGTAATGCATCTGTTTTGCTATCTCATGTGATTTTTTAAAAAAGCTATTCCCCTCCTCTCTGTTTTCTTTCTTTCTTTCTTTCTTTCTTTCTTTCTTTCTTTCTTTCTTTCTTTCTTTCTTTCTTTCTTTCTTTNCTTTCTTTCTTTCTTTCTTTCTTTCTTTCTTTCTTTCTTTCTTTCTTTCTTTCTTTCTTTCTTTCCTTCCTTCCTTCCTTCCTTCCTTCCTTCTTTGTTTTGCTCCTGCAGAAAGGGAGCCCCCTTTACCAGGTTCTTTCTGTGCCTGAACACTCACGGCCAGGCACCGTGGTGGGGAATGTCACAGGTGCAGTGGATGCTGACGAGGGCACCAATGCTATTGTTTATTACTACATTGCAGGTAGATTTCAGTTCTTCTCATCCTCCTCCTTTGGATCATTTCCTATGGATAGTTTTAACACTACATTCCGTATCATCCTTATCCCCTATAACAGTGATATTTGTTGTGGTGTGCCGAAAGTGTGCATGTGTGCCGGCACCCACAATGCAATGTGCCCCCTCTGTGCATGCACGTGCAACACCCCCGCCCTGCCCCTTACCTGCACTGCGCATGCGTGCACCTCCCAGCTGATTTTCAGCCCATTGAGGCCATTTTCGCCCTCCCACAGGCTCAAGGGAAGCCTCTGGAGCCTAGGAAGGCTGAAAGCAGGCCCGTTTCAACACTTCTGGTATTTCTGGAAGACCCGTTTTTCGGCCTCCTGAGGCTGCAGAGGCTTCCCTCGAGCCTCAGAGAGGCCAAAAAGGCCTCAAATGAGCTGAAAATCAGCTGGGAGGTGCACGCATGCGTGATAAGTTTGGCTGGGGCTCATGTGCCCGCACAAATGGCTTTGCGTGCCACCTGTGGCACCCGTGCCATAGGTTCACCATCACGGACCTATAATATCCATTTTGCTTTTAATGCACTTTGTAAAGATTATTGCTTAGGTTAGTATTGAGATCCATCAGTCATTAACTGTGCAGAATAAATCTAGATGGCTTCTTTGAGACAGAATTTACAAATGACTCTGTGTTTCGCTTCCAAAAGTGAATCTAACCATTATTCCTCAACAACTTCATTTCATTTAGTTGGGCCAACCCATAACAATGGGTAGCAGGGATAAGTCAAGAAAGACACACTTTAATTCCTTCCTTCCTTCCTCTTCCTCTTCTCAAATTAAAACACTCCAACCCCATAACAACTCTGGACAGAAATATTAGAAACAATGGAAAACTTTACATGAAAAAATAAGAGATCAGGGAAAGCAATAAAAACATAACAACCAGCACTTAAGCTGCCACACTCCTTGGTCCAGGTCTTGGGAGACGAGCTTGGTTAAACATATTTCTTACTTAGATTTTTATTAATACATATATATATTTGTTTTTTTAAGTTTTCGCAGGTACTTACATGTGTGCTGTTCAGCTTCCTTCGGGTATTATCCCAACGCATTGTAGTGCTTAAGTTGTTGCAACGTTCAGCAGAATCTCATCTGCCATCATCAGGCTTCTGTATGGAGTTTGTATGTGGGTCAGGGTCTATAGCCGTTGTTTTAAATTTGAGGCTAGCCTATTGTGGCAGGATGTTTTTTCTACATCCTGATTGGTTGGGAGTCTTGGTCTGTTTTATTGGACTTGGATTTGTTTTGATTGGTGTTTCTGGTTTCTCTGTCGTTTTGTGGCTTGATTGCTGGCAAACACTGTTTCCGTGTATTGGAGGCTTTCAGTGCAGCTTGGCTTCGTGAAAGGACGGCTGTTATCTATTAGGAAGCAGGTTTCATCTGGGTGCCTGGTGGGGGGGTGTTTGAGCCGGAGGTATCAGAGGGAGTCTGTTTGTCCAGGTGTCTTGGCCTGCTTGTGGGTTGGAGATCTTCTATTGAGAGTCAGCTTCCAAAGTGACTGACAGTCTGGTGAATCATCTCTTCTATTCATGCTGTCAGGTCTTTTTTCAATCTCTGTGGCTTCTCTGATGATTCTGTGGCTGGGTTTCTATAGTGGCTAGGGTTTTGGTACCACTGAAGTATGCTATGTCCTGTGGCTTTGCATGTGTGGACTAGTGAGGAGGTGTGTTCCAGCTTTTTACTGCATTTTGTGTTCATCCAGGTGGGTACTATTCATCTATTGGTCTGTCCAATGTATGTAGCCGGGCATGATGCACAGGGGACTTCGTATATGCCTGTTTTCCAGCTCAATTTTATATTTGGGGTTCTAAGGATGGCTGCTATTTTCTGTCTTTTTGAAGGCAGTCTTGATGTGATGCCTGTGTAGTAACTTAGCTGATTTTGTCTGTAGTACCTCTTATGTAGGGCAGACAGCTTGTTCCATAGGTCTGTTGATCTTAGCTCTCTGTTATGTTTGTGTTTTTGTGGACAAGCTGGTGATTTTGTTTTTGTGGAAGCCGTTGGCTGTCAATACTTTAGTCAGTCTTACTTACTTCAGTCTTTATATGTGTCTTGTCTGCCAGGCTTTGGTTTCTGGTTATAGTGTTTGGCCACAGAGTTTATCTGCGCTGTGGTGGTGGATTGGGCGTTGAGGTAGCGTTGGTGTGTGTTTTCTTCTGGTATACGGTGTGGTCCCCCCCATGTGCCACTGTTCTTTGTAGATTAGTACATCTAGGAATGGTATTGTTGTTTTATTCCTTTCCATGGTGAACTGATTTGGGTGTGTGCTGTTTAGGTGTGTTAGGAAATTGTTTAGGTTGCTTTTCCATGGCCAAATCACAAATGTGTCATCGATGTATCTTAGCAATAGTTTGGGTTTGTGGTGGCATTAGCCAGGGCTCTGTATTCGAATTCTTCCATGAACAGGTTTGCAATGAAGGTGACAGTGGTGATCCCATAGGTCTCCTTCAATTGCTTGTATCTTTGTCCTTTTTATATGAATATATGTGTTGGTTAGCAGTGTTCTGTTAGTTCCATGAGGTGTTTAGTGGTTGGTTATTTTTGATGATTTCGAGAGTTTCTTTTATCAGACTTGATGAATAGTGAAACCACGTCGAAACTTTCAAGCAGATCTTCTTGTTCCACGCTGTAGCTCTTTGATCATTTCTAAGCAATGGTATGAGTTTTGAACATATAGCTGCGGTTCAGCATGGGGCTGTAGTTGTTTGCTAAGTGTTTAGCTAGGTTTTGTATGGTGCTCCTTTGGATGCCTTGGGTCTGAGAGGTACCTTCTTTGTGTATTTTGAGAGGCCATATAATTTGGGGCATCTACAAACAAAATTGACAGACCTACTCCAAGACTCCACATACACCTATAAACACAGACCAACCACATCTCGGAAAATTAACAGAAGAAAATTATAACCACCACATAAGCAAAGGAAATCCAACAGACGATCATCCAAAGAAACGAGAAAAATCTTCTAGATTCCCCAAATTATACGGCCTCCCAAAAATACACAAAGAAGGCATACCTCTCAGACCCATATAATAATATATATAATATATATAATTACCATCCCATAGTAAAACCTCATTTTAAAAAGAAACAGTCTAAAAAGTATTCTCTTTCTTCAGCTGGTAACAGAGAGAACAATTTCCAGCTGAGTCGGGAAGGGAAGTTGCAGGTTCTTCGGGACCTGGACCGAGAGAGACAAGGTTTCTACTCCATCATTGTCAAAGCTTCCAGCAATCGAAACTGGAACCCTCCTCAGGGTCGCCGAGCATCCAGACTCCAGGCTATGGATCTCAGCACTGATAACACTTTGCAGGATGTCCGGATCTTTCTGTCTGACATTAATGATCAGCCTCCCCGGTTCACCAAATCAGAATACACAGCAGGTATGGAGAAGTTCACTTCCATATGGCCAGAAAATGCTCTCGAAACTGACTCGTTTTCTGAGTTACCGTGTGTAGGAAGACATAATAAGGATGCCATCTCCTGAAATTTACTGGTTGGCATCTTGCAAAATGACATTTTGAGAGGCTGGCATCTTGTGTAATGAAATGCCAGCTTCGAGCACAATTTTATTTCAACAAATGCTTTTGGTTTATTCCAATGGCCCAGAGGTGAACGCACTATTTCCAAAAGCGATTTATTGGTCTTTGTCGTTTAATGTCCTTCTTCTGCTAGGGGTTGCGACCGATGCAAAAGTGGGTTCGGAGCTGATCAAACTTGTTGCACTGGATGCTGATATTGGAAACAATAGCCTAGTCTTGTACAGCATTCTGGGAATTCGCTACATCAAACAACATTCAAATGATTCTGACGAGGTGGCCAACATTTTCAGCATTGGTAAGGTTGGCATTGAGTTGCTCAGATATCAAATGAATAGTTTAGGTTATATTTCTATTAAGTTGAATGCATAAACTTAACTTGCCTAGATATAGTGTTAATAGAAGCATGACCATTGAGTTAAATACAGGTAGTCCTCAACTTATGGCTATAATTAAGCCAACATTTATGTTAATTAAATGAAACAGTTGTTGAGCAAGTTTTGCTCCATTTAATAACCTTTCTATCCAAAGCTGTTAAGTGAATCATTGCAGCTGTTCAGTTAGTAACACCCATGGGTGGGATTCAACCAGTGTTGCTACCAATTCGGTGACTAAGTTTTGCGTGCGCATGCATGCTTCACGTGCACACATGCCTAACACGTGCTGTACACACGTAAAAAAAAACCCTCAGGCTGAAAAGTGCAGCATGCAGGTGCACAACATTTTGAAAAGCCTTTTTCCCTACTTTTTCAATATCAGCTGTGCCGCACAAAGCAGCTGAGGTTGAAAAAGCAGGAAATAAAGGACAGGTAAGAGCCCGGGCAGGTGAGTGGGCCAAACAACAGCAAACACAGAACCGGTTCTATGTCTGCTGCTCTTCAGAGCTACCGGTTCTATAGAACTGGGCAGAACCAGTAGCATCCCACCCCTGGTAACACCATTGTCCCCATTGACTTTGTTTGACAGAAGGTTGCAAAAGGGGATCAGATGATCCTGGGACACTGCAGCGGTCATAAATATGAACCAGTTGCCAAGCATCTGAATTTTTATCATGTAACCATGAGGCTTCTGCAAAGGTCGCAAGTGTGAAAAATGGTAATGAGTCACTTTTTTCAGTGCTCTTGTAACTTTGGGCGGTCAACTTAAACAAACTGCTGTAAGTCGAGGACTACCTGTATCTATTTTGAAGCTTCGTGTGACCTCAGAGGTCTGTTTCACACTGATATTTCATATGAATAGCTAACACAGTTGTTATACAGAGAACGTCTTGCATGATAGGCCTTATGATCTAGGCCAGGGGTCTTCAAACTTGACAGTTTTTATTGTGGACTTCAACTCCCAGAATTCCTCCTCCAGTCATGTTAGCTCAGGAATTCTAGGAGTTGAAGTCCACAAGTCTTAAACTTGCCAAGTTGGAAGACCCTTGATCTAGGCTGTTGGATGTGAACTGGGAAAGTTTCAATATGAGGCTGTGTTGAGATAAGAAAATTCAACTGCTACCTTTGAACCAATCACTGTTTCTCAGCTTAATTGATCTTATTTTACATAAGCATAGTACACAAAATTATCTGTTATAACGTCCTACCAGTCAACGACGCAACAATACAAGAGCACACAACAGATACAAACTCAGTGTAAACCACTCCAAACTTGACTGCAGAACGTACGACTTCAACAACAGAGTGGTCAATGCCTGGAACTCACTAATAACTCTGTTGTTATATCCTCTAACCCTCACTCCTATTGACCTCACCCCCTTCCTAAGAGGTCTGTAAGGGGTGTGCACCATCATGTCTACCGTCCCTGTCCTTTTGTCCCCATTTATTTGTATTTATTTCCTGTATCGTTACTCATGTTTATACTTATACCTATTATCTTGTAAGCAATTGACAAATCAATAAATAAAATAAATATTTAGTTGTGATATTATAAGGAAAAACCGGTTACCAACCTAACAAATAAATATAGTGTGGTATTGGTGCATCTTTGTTGAAGTCACACTGAATTGTTAAAGGTTTATTTGAAAATATAAAATAATGCAGACTCTAAGAAAACAGATGAAATCAATATTTTCACAGCATTCGTGCCCAAAAGAGTTAATCTGATTATTGAATTTACCAATTTACTACGATCTCTTAAATAATAACCAAATAGGCCAAATTTATACAGGATAATAAAGCATCAGTCAGACCAAGGCTGACACTACCCAAGTTTTCAAAGTTGCACAAGTCCATCTGCTAGAATTTTACCTGACCTGATTAAATGGGTAGTAGCAAATATAGCTTCCATTACTCATCTTTATGTTTCATGTTTGTTTAAATAGATCTTGGTTCTACAAAGGTGAGAACTTATGTTCAGTTAATTTCAGAATGAGGCAGCTAATTTCTTACTGTTTTATTCATAACTATCAGCTCCCTTTGGATGCCATTATTTTAAAATGCAACTGCAAGATCCTATGCTTAATTTTTCAATTTGTTTGAATTTAATTTGTTTGAAAAGATTTCCTGCTCTTAGAAAATAAGAATATCAAAAAGGGGAGTCAGATTAGTACTATAATGTGTTGATTCCAAATATGTTGGCAAACTGTTGACTCTTCCTAAAGGTAACCTAGATGGAATTCTTCGAACTTTTGATCTGTTCACTGCCTACAATCCTGGCTACTTCGTGGTGGATGTCATGGCTTCTGATCTGGCTGGCCACAATGACACCACAGTTGTAGGAATTTATATCCTGAGAGACGACCAACGGGTAAAGATCATAATCAATGAGATCCCCGATAAAGTACGGCAGTTTGAGGAGGAATTCATCAGCCTGCTGTCCAACATAACAGGCGCCATTGTCAATACAGATGACGTGCAGGTATGTTTCACATAAATGGAACATATGGATTTTCTGATAAGTTCTGCTATTGATCCTTGAGCTAAAGCAGGGGTCCCTAAACTTGGCAGCTTTAAGACTTGTGAACTTCAATTCCCAGAATTCTCCAGCCAGCTATGCCAGCTAATTCTGGGAGTTGAAGTCCACAAGTCTTAAATTTGCCAAGTTTGGAGACCTCTGAGCTAAAGGAAAACAAAACCTCTGCCAATTGTCTGGGGTTTTTTTTTTTCATCCTGTAGTTCCATGTTGACAAAAAAGGCCGTGTGAATTTTGCCCAAACAGAATTGCTAATCCATGTGGTGAACCGAGAGACCAATAGGATACTTGATGTAGAAAGGTAAGCATTCTACCTTGATATGCATTGATAAGCAGATCCCAAACTAGTTGATCTTGTGCCAACAAGGGCAGTCTCTTCTGACTGTAAGAAACATTTAATCAAATCACTTTTCTGATTAGACAGTTATTTTTAAAACATAATACTGCTACTATGGTTGTTATTACTATGCACAAAATCTCTTGAATTTAGCTGACTCTGAATTCCCTGCTGATTACAGATAGCAAATCAAATGAAATAACACATTGATTATTTGCTCTATTTTTCTCTTTTACAACTTAATAAAGTGCTTTTGAAGCCTATTGTCTTGAACCTTATAGAACAGGGATGGGCAACTATGGCCCTTTTATGACCTGTGAACTTCAAATCCCAGAATTCCTGAGCCAACTATGGAATTCTGGGAGCTGAAGTCCACAGGTCATAAAGGGGCCATAGTTGCCCACTCCTGTTATAAGGTATGCATATAGGATATGTAGAGTATACAGGGAGGAGATGGTTAATTAGATGGTGTAATGAACTCTGTATTTTATTAGCCTTAATTAATGGTAAAAATTAAGAAATTTTTAACCATCTTTTCAGAGTCATACAGATGATTGATGAGAATAAAGAACAGCTGAAAAATCTCTTCCGAAATTACAATGTTTTAGATGTTCAACCAGCCATCACAACCCGAGCTTCAGAGGACCTATCAACACTGCAGGTAAGTTAGAGGCTACCTTCTTTTATATCTTAAGCATAATTTACTTCCAGATCTTCCAGATCTTCTTTGACTATATTGTACGTATGCTCATTATAGTTGAGAAACTTTCATTCATCCTTTAATGACATGCTCTACACATCATAATGAACTTTTTTATTCTTCGTTTTCTACTTTCACTGTTTATCACAACTAGTGTTAGACTTTACCTAGCAGCAATTAAAACCAGGAAAAAAAGATAATTAAGGGTTTCAAACATGGTAAACTCACTGATTCCTCTATTTTAGCTTTCCCTTTGGTTCATAATTTCCTTGGTACTTTATCATTTTAGATTTTTACAGGTTTTAAATAACCTGTGCCCTGTTGGGACATCATTTCAGAGATATTTCCTGATCTCAACAGAGAAATAGAATGATCATGGGTGGGCAAAAAACCAATAGGAGCAGGAGCAACTTCTGATTTCCTACTGGCTTCCCAGTGTGTTTCCTTATAGGAAGCTGGCAGAAATCATTGGAAATCTGCCTCCCTTCCACCCTCTCTTTCTTCCCTCCTTCCCTCCCTCCCTCCCTCCCTTTCTTTCTACACTTTCTCCCTCCTTCTTCCTTCCTTCCCTGCCTCCTTCCCTATCATTCTGTCATTCCCTTTCTCCCTCCCTTCCCTTCCCGTGTCAGGCAAACAGGTAAGTGGCTGCTGTTGAGTGGGGGAGAGACTGAGGGATTGTGAGACTGACTGGGAATTTGTTATAGAAAGTTAAAAATGAAGGTCCAGTGACTCCAGCAGCAGCCCAGTCACCACCAGAAGTACTAAAGCAGCCACTGTCTCTCCAAACTTCATTCTCTCAGAAGTCATGAGTCCTGGATTTTGGAAAGATTGTCTAAGTTAGCCCATTTGAGGTGTCTTGGTTATTGCCCTATGATGCACCCTTTCCTCTCAGTAAAGGCTATGATAATGATAGTTGTAGTAGCATAAAGATAAACATGTTGGTCAATTACTATAATGAACATGAACTGTATCCTCCAGAAAATTTCAGAAACAATATTGAGATAATTACATTATTGTATGACGAGTGTCCTAAAAGTCACACATCTTTAGTGTGAAGAAGATATGAAACATTTATACCTCTAGGTCTAACCCCACTTGTATTCCAGTAGATGAAGTCAAAGGGAGAAGACAGTTAGATGAAACAATTCATGTAGATTAATAGAATCTGGCACCAAATGCTGAATTGGCCATACATTATGTTTCTCTTTCCCTCAGTGCCTTGAACATGAGCACAACTTGGAAGTATGATACCCTCCAGTCAGGGCCATAAGGCAGGTGAAGTTTGGTGGCCAAGAATTTTTCTAGAAATTCCACTCCCCGCTACAATGGTTTGCTTTGTTTTTTGTTTTTTGTTTTTTTTCCTGTTTCTTGTCATTTCTAGATGGCAATAATCATTCTGGCTATTCTCCTCTTCCTGGCAGCCATGTTGTTTATCCTCATGAATTGGTACTACAGAACTGCGTGAGTAGCCATCTGTCTCTCGATGGCAGAATATTTCAAATACCATAGTCAAATGACAATAAAATAATGGTAGTAATGATAATAACAGAAGAGCAAATTTAGTGTTCTCAAAGTAAAGCCAGGACTGTCTGTTGGGTATTGTAAGAAAATCAATATGGCAGCCACATTTCACATCACAAATAGGAGGAACTACAATTATTGCATTGTGGCCACATTTTTTAATCATGCTTTCAGGACATTCTTGAGTAAAGCTATTTGGAGTTGCTTGTTTTAATGCTCTGACCTTGAAATAGTAGTTTTTAGTATTCTAGCCACAAATACTATCCTCGTCTTTTACCAAATAAAAAGTTAAATAAGACTGAAGCCTACAAAAGTTGATAGCTTTGGTTACTGTGCTCCAAAACTAGGTCATTACCGTAGCTGGATAAAGATTGTGCAATTGGAGAAAATCTGCAGACGTTGTGCTGATCAACCCATGATTTAAAAATGGTGACTTTTTTGAGGAGCTGAGGTGCTAGACTCAAAACTGAGACCCCATGAATTCTCGTCCTCTCTTTGGCACAGAAACCACCTGGGTGACTTTGGGCCAGTTGCTCATTCTCAACCCAACTCATCTCAGAGAACTGCTGTTGTGCAGAAAATAAGGGGAAGAAACATGATGTGTGCCACCTTGAGTTGTGTATAATAAGATACACATCTAGTAAATAAATAAATAAATAAATAAATAAGTAAATAAGGACAGTCTTAGCTAAAAATATTCCAGTAGCAAAGGTTTGCTCTTTTCTATTTGAAAAAAGAGCAGTAGGTGAGAAGCCTGATCGAATTCATGTAAAACCTAGGAAGAAATATCATGATATTTATATTTATGCCCATGCCTGTTGATTACTACTTTTATTTATTATTTTGCAGACACAAAAGAAAATTGAAAGCAATTGTGGCTGGTTCTGCAGGTAACCAATATTGAAAATGTATATTTTTCATCATGGGGGGAAATACTAACTGATGGATGTCATAATTTGTAACACTGACTTATAAAAGACTTCCACACTGTCTCTTTGGTTTTATTAAAGCATTGTTTTTCCAACTTAAATTAAAAAGTAAATTAAGTAAAGAATGCCCACAGCAATGTATAAAGTGCTGAAATATCCAATAATACTTATCTAACCAACACAAGCTAATACAGAATAGAATTAGATTCTATTCATCAGAAATCCACTGTTAATATTCAATAACTTCGTATTTGTAATTTCTTACCCTATATTTCTGTCCAGGTGACTTACCTAGTCTTTAATAATTGCTTGTTTAGTTTCTGTTCCCTGTAGCAGGTTTATTATTATTCTTTGTTGATGTTATTTTCATGTTTATTAGATAGACAGTAGAGAAAACATAAGAATGCAACAATTGGCATTGATATTATCTAGGTGGAGAAAAGTTCCACATTTCAGATTAAACTGATAGTGTGGAAGTAAACGTTGGTCCCTAAAATTTGTTTTGACATTCTAAGAACTGGCAGGAAAAAGATTCACTGCTAAAATTTTGGTGATATGAGTCTACTTTTAAAATCATACTCCAGAAAGGCCATATTAAAAGAATACAAAAAGATAAAACTCTAAACTAATTGACATAAATTATGCTTGGTAAATTCAACACATTCTGTTTTGCAGGTAACCGAGATTTTATGGACATCATGGATATGCCAAACACAAATAAATATTCCTTTGATGGGTAAGTTCAGATTTCAGAAACAAGAGTCCCAAGTTAGTTCTAATCTTAATCATAGAAATAGGTTCAACTAAAATCTTATCAGGTTACTTTTTCATGTCTGGACAAGATTTAAAGGTCTCATACAGGACTATTTTAAAAATGATATGATTAGAGATTCAGGTGCCCATCAGATCATCACTGTCATGGAATGGAATCCATTCCCAGTTCAAGTAATGCTGTTTTCATGAATACTGTGGGAAAGAAAGATCCAGTTAGTAGAAGATATGACATTTGTTCTCATGAGTACAATCAGCTGCCAGAGTCTGGTGGCGAAGTGCCGGAGAGCCTTGTTCCAGTGGGACTGCATCATGGCCTGGAACTGGCTAACCATCTCAGCCCACTGAGCCTCCAGGCACCAGTATCTGGCCTTGCACTCAAGCAGGTCTTCCCTCTGCTTGGAAAGCCGATGTTTGTAGTCCTCAGTGAGCCTCCTTCCTGGTCAGATCCAATTTGAATTGAGCCAGCTGTTTGGCCAACTCTTTCTCATGGTGGCTGCTTAGCTCCAACAACTGCTTCCTGTTGGGACCTGAAGGAGCCCAGGCAAGGAGTGCTGGGAGGGGACATGAGTGACATCAGGTTGGCCACACCCCACCCACCTGGTCATTAAGCAGATCATATTAGTGGTCCGTGAGATTTAAAATTATGAATTTAGTGGTCCCTGAGGTCTGAAAGGTTGGGGACGCCTGTTCTAGACCACTAAGCTACTATTTTTTTAAATTTCTTCTCAAACATAAGCCTCCATGCCAGGTATTTGGTAACACGAGCCACAGTAAAATTCCCACATACATCATCCAGCCAAAGAAATGAAATTTCAAGTGACTTTCCATATTTAATGTTGTTCTCAAAAATCAATCTTGCTTGGCTAAGATTTAACAGATTTAACAGATAATCAGAGTTGGAAAGGACCTTGTAGGTCATCTAGTCCAACCCCCCCTTCCACCCAAGCGGGAGACCTTACACCATTTCTGACAAATGGCAGTCCAATCTCTTCTTGAAAGTCTCAAGTGATCCGAAGGCAAGCTGTTCCATTGGTTGATTGTTCTCACGATCAGAAAGTTTCTCCTTATTTTCAGGTTAAATCTCTCCTTGTTCCGTTTCCATCCATTGTTCTTTGTCTTGCCTTTGGGTGCCTTGGAAAATAGCCCCTTCCTCTCTGTGGCAGCCCCTCAAATATTGGAAGACCACTATCATGTCCCCCTGGTCCTTCTCTTCACTAGATTATCCAAGCCCAGTTCCTGCAGCCGTTCTTTATATGCCTCAGTCTCCAATCCCCTAATCATCCTGGTTGCTCTTCTCTGTACTTTTTCTAGAGTCTCAACATCTTTTTTATAATGTAGTGAACAAANGGTGGGTCTTACTAAGGCTTTATTGAGTGATATTAGTATTTCTCTTGATCTCAATTGTATCCCTCTGTTAATACAATTTAGGATTGCATTAGCTTTTTTGGCTGCTGCTGCACACTGCTGGCTCATATTGAGCTGGTTGTTCTGCATGCACATACAACCACACCTCCGCCCCTCATCTTACTGCCATATATACATTTGCATGTACTTTTAATACTATACTGTGTAACAAAATAACAGAGTTGGATGGGACCTTGGAGGTCTTCTCTAGTCCAACCCCCTGCTCAAGCAGGAGACTATACAAATTCAGAAGTCACTGTCCAGTCTTTTCTTAAAAACCTTGAAGCACCCACAATTTCTGAAGGCAAGTTTTTCCACTGCTGAATTGTTCTCACTGTTAGGAAATTTCTCCTTAGTTCCAGATTGCCTCTCTCCTTGATTAGTTTCCCTCCATTGTTTCTTGTCTTGCTTCTGGTGCTTTGGAAAATAGGTTGACCTCCCCTTCCTCTTTGTGGCAGCCCCTCAATTATTGGAACACTGCTATCATGCCACCCCTAATTCTTCTTTTCACTAGGCATACCAATTTTCTTTATATATTGTTACATATATTTATATATTCTGTTTAAAAATCCCATTTTACTGGTGTATTCTTTTAGTGTTCAAAGTTGGCTAGAGTTTCATTCTAGGTTTCATCTATCCCTGACAGAGCGAACCCTGTGTGGCTCGATCCGTTCTGCAGAAATCTGGAATTGGCAGCACAGGCTGAACATGAAGATGATCTACCTGAGAACCTGAGTGAAATCACAGACTTGTGGAATAGTCCCACCAGGACCCATGTGAGATGATAGCTGCTTAGTTATCAGAGTTTAAAAAACCGCCAGCCTAATGTTTTAACTCTGCCAGAAGTAGCATTAGTAGGGAAAAATTGAGCATGAATACACATGGGAACAAGGAGGAACAATGTGCGATATCCCAACTGTTTTGTACTTGTGTTTATCAATGAAGACCACTACAGAAGGGGGAATACTTTCATTAAGGTGTTATTTTGCACATTTTATCTTTTAAACAAAAACTACTTGCTGCAGAAAGTCATAATGGATAGTAAATTATTATTATTATTATTATTATTATTATTATTATTATTATTATTATTATTATTATTATTATTATATTACATTACTACCGTGTTTCTTGCATTTAGAAGGCCGGCCGTAGTATTTTCTTCGATCGTGCCTCCTGCGGAAGTAACTAGTGGCTAGCCTCATCGCTATGGTCTTAAGTGTGCCTGTGGAAAGCGGCTGATAGTGTAATGGCCCCGACCTTCAGTGGGTCGCTCAGGAGCAGAACCGTGGACTGGGGAAGCAGTTCCTCTGGTCTGGAGGTTGTGAAGTAGCTCGGTGAATCTGGGTCTCTCACACGCTGCGAATATCTGGGTTGTTCGCCGTATGTCGCGTGAGAGGTTGGGTTTCCTTCTTACTTACACCTTTTAGCGGTGCGCAGCAGATAGACGGGCAATCGACAGCGCTCTAGGACGAGCGTTTGGATCGCAGGAGTCCGCACGTGTAGTCGAGCTCCATGAGAGCAGTGCTCTACCTGCTGAGCTCAGAGCGCGACTGGAGGAGACCACGTTGGCTTCAGGCGCTCTCACCTCGTCCAGGGCTCCGAGTGTGACGAGGAGGCAGTGCGACTCACTCGCGGCATGGACTCTCTCCTCTCTCTCGGTCTTGCTCTCTGTCCTTTCTCCTCTCTGTCGTGCTACTGTCGATCTCGCCCCCTGGATAGCGAGGGTCTGCGCGTGCGTTGGGCTTGGTGGATGCTGCACCGTCTCCATGTGTGCTGGACCCATGGGCCTAGCAGGCCGGAGTCGTCCTTCGCCTTCCACCATGCTTTGCTATGAACGAACCTGTCGTGCAGTGTTTGCATCGACCATGGCACAAGTCGGCAAAGGCGAGCATATCTGCATGCTCTGCGAGCAGACGCTTCTTGGCTGGCAAGGAGGATGGCTCTCACTTCTCTCGCCGGGCTCTCTTGCCCGAGCCGTAGTCGCACGGGGTCTGTGCAGGGGCCTGCTCGGTGCTCCTGAGTTGGCGATCTCACTCCAGGAAGTTGCACGTCCTGGCTGGGCCAATCACGTAGTCTCTTGTCCTGTCGGACGGGTCCGATTGTGAACCGAGGGTGCTCGTCTGGCCCTTATCGCGAATTTGTACAAGCTCTGCTGCCGGGAAGGAGGGGCCCGCCTGTCCTCCTTCCCGGTGGCAGGCTCTCCCAAGGCAGCGTGGCCTCCCCGCTGGACCATCCGCTCATCGCTGCTAGGGCCGCCAGAGCGCCGGAAGAGTGTCTCCTCAGGGCTCTGGCTGCAGGGAGGAGCCCCATGACTGGCCGCACGTGGCTGTTGCAAATGCCGCGGGTTCTCTAACCATCGC
>BHFT01018274.1:0-23545 GCA_004320025.1 Laticauda laticaudata
GTTCTAGAGAACCAGTAGCAGAAATTTTAGTAGTTTAGAGAACTGGCAAATACCACCTCTGACTGGAGATTTTTATAGGAATAAGAATAAAAATGGATAGGAATAGATTAGACATTCTTTATTGCCAAGTGTGTGTGATTGGACACACAAGGAAATTGTTCTTGTGCAAATTGCTGCTCAAGTGTACATTAAAGAAAAGATATATTTGTGCAAAGAATCATAAAGGTACATCACACTTAATCGTAGTCACGTAGGCTACAATAAGCAGATCAAATCAATGACTAAAACTGTCAATATTTAGATTGTTAAGGATAACAAGGCAACTTTACAGTTCATAACAAGTCACAAGGTGGAGGAGATGGATAATAAGGACGCGATTAAGGAATTCATCCAGTAATAGTGCACAGCTTGTTAAATAGTTGAACAGTGTAAGGGAATTATTTGTTAGCAGTGAGTGATTAGCTTCGGGAAAAACTGTTTTGTGTATAATTGTTCTGGAATTGGAAACAGTTAAGGCCATTGGTCACCAATGCACCAACCGGATGCAAAGAGATGTAAAATGGAAAAAAAAAGCTTGCCATGCCGTTCGAAAAACGCGATGTTACACTTGCCTCCGGTTTTGCTTCCTCTCTTATCCGTTCCAGCCATTCCGTTTGTTACGTTTCATCCGCTCCAAAATTTTGGGCGACCCTTCCAAAAACTTTATTGCGCGGAAAAATGTATCCCAATTCGTCGTTCTGCATCCGCTACGGCATCCGTTACGACATTCCGGCTATATACCGCTAGGCATCCGCTGCGCATCTGCGCAGAATCCAAGTCCGCATCGGACGCACTCTGGCCGAGGTAAGCGGAACGGGAAAAAAACGAGCGGAACGAAGCAGAAGGATGGACCTAACGGATGCAGAACGCACGATGAAACAAAGTGTTTCGTTAAAACGGAAAAAAAATCTCTGTTCAGCAGAGGGGACCTATACCCCGGATATTCAAGGATGTCTACAGGTATGCCTAGGGAGGATGCCTACAGGAGGCCTAAGAGGATGCAAAGGGACACCTATAATCCTGCCTTATAAAAAGGGGGTGAGTCATAACCTCGTCTGGCATCTTCACTTTTCAGACCAGCAGCCCAGCTGGCAGACCCGTGCGGGTGCAGCCTTCCAATCTGACTCTTCCTCTTCCACAGCAATCCAGTCAGTTCCACCGTGGGATTGCGACCAAAAATCCTTGTGCACGCAGGCCAAACACTTTCTCTCATACAACACTGCGAAAACCGATTCTACATCCCTGTGAACAGTTACTACGGAAGAAAAGGAGGCACCCAAAAAAAAGTTCTGCTCCAAAAGATGGTTCGCCAGAAGAGCACAGTAGCGTAACTTTACGGACAAGCTGATGTGGAGCTCGTGAGCGTATACTTAGGACACTCCGGGCGTTCCCAGAACTTCATGAGGATCGCCTCCAGCCTGATGTTTGACGAACTTGCAGCGCCTTGACACCCAGGTTTCACAAAGACAAAACACCAACTTCCCGCCCAGCCCTGGTGAACCTTGTGCTCAAGTGGACTCACTCACCTCTTGCGCCAGCCTTGGGCCTCAGGACCACTACAGGACAGCATGCAGCACGGCTGGAGGTGCCACCCAGCACGTATTACAGCATTGGTCAGATAGAGTTACGGTAAGGGCCATCACGTCGCAAGAATACAAGGAAGGAGCCTCCTCCACGTGCCCCACGCACGAAGACTTCGGCCTGCACTATAGTTGGAAGAAAGTTGCAGAGCTACTGAGCTGGGGTATCAGAAGTGGAACTTCCCCCACACAAAAACAACAAACGTATGGAGTCATAGATGGCAAAGCACGAGTGGCCTTGGCAAAGCCCAGCCCTCAAGTCGGGCTCCACTTAGTCACAAACTCCAAGGGCCCTACTCTCAGCATCATCTTCTCGCCATTGGTCGATGCTTGACCTACAAATTCATGTACATCGATGCTCAGGCAACGGCTTAATCTTCAGATGCCCAGGATACAATGCCAGTCACCTCAAGGAGGGGCTGGAAAAGCAAACCTCCAATCTGGTGGGCTTCCCAGATCCAGACCGCTGCCCAACGAGCACCGCAAGATATGTACCCACTTCATCAGTGGGGGATGACGCCTTCTCCCTCACAACCTACCTCATGAACCCTACACCTCCCAAATACCTGCACCCGTGAGAGAGATCTTTCCAATGCAGGCTGTCCATGGCAAGGCGGTGGTGGAGAACCGCCTTTGGCACTGGCCAACAGGTTCCAGTACCTTCCACCATCATGGCAGCAATCGCCCAGAACCATCGAGAGATCGTGGACTTGCTGCATCCTGCACAATATCATCGCACCGTACCCGGTCTTGCAGAAACAGGCTCGTTGGACCTCCAGCAAGGTCAATGGCGGACATGGAAGCCTTGGGGAATGAGGCAAGGGCAAAAAACCCTGATCGACCCACTGAGGTTGGTGCAAGGCCCAACAGAGACCTCACGTTGAGCAGCGAAGAAGGCACGCAACCGCCCTGAAACACTGGTTGAACTCCCCAGCGTGGAGCGGTGGAGTGGCAAGACAGCGATGGTAGTGCTTAATGGATGGTTCCTTTTCAGCCTGTCTCATCCACAGCTTGATGAAGATTGGCCATGTATGTTGGGTGTGCCTACAATGAACAGGGGCATTTAATAAAGAGTTGTGTTTATGTTGACATGTGTGGATCAATGCTTACATTGTTGTAATTGATAATGAAAGGGACATAGAGCGGATGGGCACTTTGGAGGGTGGACGCATACAAGTCCCACTTGCCTGATGCACTGGAGTATCTATCCCCACAACTATTACCCATCCCACTAGGTATCCAGCCCATCCGCACAGTATCCTTCCCATCCCCACAAGCTATCTTAACCCATCCCACAGGTATCCCTTCCCATGCCCACAGGTATCCCTTTCCCAATCCCACTAGCTACCTTAACCCATCCCACAAGGTATCCCTGCCCATTCCCACAGTATTCCTGCCACCCACAGGTATCCTCCCATCCCACAGCTATCTTGAAACCCATCCAAAGGTACTCCCTGCCCATCCCACTGCTATCTTAACCCATCCCACAAGCATGCAATAGGACTAAACCATTTCTAAAAGTTTCCATCCAGAACTTATAGAAAAAAATAATTGAACGAAGTGTGTGAAAACAAAGAATTAAAACTTTATTAATAACAAGGCTGTAAAATAAACATGACCCAAAGGTCAAGTGTCCAAAGAAAGTCCACATATACAGGCAGCCAGTCTCTGGCACTCCTCTTGTCACTTCGAGCTAGTGTGCCCAGTCTAAGGTTGTTAGGGTGCAGGTCTGCCGGAGGTGGGTGCTTGCTGCAGTGCTGGTCTTGAGTGTTTGGAGTGCCTGGCCCCGAGAGGACAACAAGGGCGACAGTTGTTGAGGAAGGTGTCGGGAGAGCTGGCTCCAGCCCCTTGACCTGCGGAGAGTCCTTCCCTCCATTTGGCCCATGTGGTTGTCGCCCCAGTCCCGAGGACCAGACTGTACTGAGCCGGGCTGGGCTGTGCGAGGAAGGAGCAGTTTTTTGATTTTTGTTGTAAGATAGTTGGGGCTGCCTGTGTCTGCAGCGGGTGAGGACGTGTCGGGGGCATTCATTGTCGTGGTTGGGCATCGTGGCATCACATGCGGTTGGAACCGGTGGGCAACAGTGGTTCGCCCCGATTGGACTCTGTGCACCTGCCTGGGAAGGGCTGCACGTGGATGTCTGTGCGCTGACCTCCAGGTCAGCTGTAGCGGCCCTGCCTGGTAGGTGAGGGGCTTGGAAGCCTGGATGAGGGAACATCACCTGGTGGAGGAAAAAGCAGGTCCTGGATCTCATGGGGTTGGGAGTGCACGTTCCTCTGGTCTCGGAGGTTGTTAAAGTTGGTCCGAACAGCAGCGTGCTGTGATTCCTTTTACGTCCCTCTCCTTCACCACCTGTACTGTGGGATCCGCCACTCTCCTTGAGGGTCTGGTTGACATAATGAGGAAGCGGTTTGCGTTGGAGGAGGAGGATTCGATGGGGACCCAGCGGAAGAGCAGATGATACCTATGCTGGTTGCGGATGGTTGGGTCCCTGATCTTCCACCAGGACCTTGTAGCTCTGCCCCCTCCTGCCCGTCGGCTCTCTGCCTTTACTGTGGAGGCGGAGGTGTGGGTGGATACGGCTTCGGCAAGCGTTGGACTCGATGCTCCTTTCTCCCACCGCACCAGGGAGTCCTCATCGCTCTACAGCCTGCCCGGGGTCTCCGCTGTGGCACGCTCCAAAGATACTGCCTGGAGACAGGGAATGACTCTCAGCTGGAAGAGGATGGTCGGCAGCAGGCTGCCAGAGAGAAGGGTTGACAGAGGGGCTCCTGGTGCTCCTCGGTGGTGGACCTCACCCTCCAGGAAGCGGTCACTTCTGGTGTCGGCCATGACATAGTTTTTCTCTGTCCGTCAAGCTTAACCGTGGCCTGCCTGGCCAGATCTTTTTGAGGTGCAGCTTCCCGTACCAGGTGTGCATGTGCTTCCACCAGCCGAGGAGCACATCCGATGTGCTAACCCAGACTCTCCGCCCTCTCTCTCCAAGCAGCCTTGCTTCCGCTTGGTGCCTCTGTACAGCGGTGTCCCTTCGCCGACAAATAGTCGTTCTCTCTCAGCCACCTCCAGCACCTCATCCTCATGCGGCTTCCTCAATGTAGTACTGCTCCTCTCCCGATGATGCATACGCCTCTTCCTCCCTTTGGCAGGACCAGATGTCTGCCTCATCAGAGGGGCTTCCAGGTTGTAGGGCTGCTCCTCCACAACCAACAGCAGCAGCAGCATCACCAGCAGGATCATCAATCATCATCAGCAGCAGCAGCAGCATAATCACCAGCAGGATCATAATCAGCAGGATCATAATCAGCAGCGCAGCAGCAGCAGCAGCAAGACCAGGAGCATGAGCAGCAGCAGCAGCGAGCACGCGGAGCGAGACGCAGGAGCACGGCAGGACCAGAAACATGAGCAGGACGAGCAAGAACCAGGAGCACAAGCAGAACGAGCAGGACCAGCAGGACCAGGAGCAGAGATTCAGCAGAGTACGCGTCAGCAGCAGAAGGACCACTGCCAGGGAGCAGCTACAGCAGAAGCTCCAGCAACAGAAGAGCGAGCCAAGCAGCAGAAGCCCCAGCAAGAAGATGAGTCAGGGACATGGCGGAGGGTTCCTTGCCCTCTTGCAGGGATGGCGGCAGGTTGCTGAGGCTTTCGCTTCTTCCCATGGTTGTGGGTTGCTGGCGGCAGGAAGGCTTGCAGGAAGGCTGGAGGCAGGCGCACCGGAAGGCTGGCAGGAAGGCCAGGCTTGGCAGGACAGAGGGCAGGCACCAAAAGGCTGGCCCCCACAGCAAGGGCTGAGGCTCCCACCGGTCTGGAAGCGGGAGGTGGCATAAGCCAGGCTGCAGCAAGCATGGAGGGAGGCTGGAAGGCGGGCATGGACCGCCAGCAGGCTGGCGCAGCAGGCTGGCAGGCGCATGGCTGGAGGCAGGCTGGGAGGCCAGGCTTGGGCAGACATGCAGGCAAGAAACTCGAGGTATCCAGCAGCAGGTCTTTCCTCAAATGCTGGCCACGTGCGAGCTGCTTCCCTGTCATATCCGTGGGGCTTGCGCAAGCCTACCCCCCGACTCCGCATTAATGCGAGATATCCGTTCTGCTTCCGCTGTGCATCCGCTAGGCTTTCGCTTGCAGTCCGCTTCATCCCGCTGTGCATCCGGTTTGCATCCGTTGTTTCCGTTCCACGTCCCTCTGTCTCCGCTTTTCTGAGGCCCCCCGGAAGCCTCGCGGATGCGCCATCACGTCCCTCCCATCCTCTGGGCTTCCGTTCCGCATCCGCTTTGCACTCCGGCCCTGAATCCTCCCGCGTCTCGTGTTATTCCGCTCCAATTATGCAACATTTTCACCCCTTTTGAGCGTGGATAACAACGGATGTAACATTTTCTACCTTTTTTGCTTGTCTTTTTGCATCTGATGGCCAGTGTGACACAGCCTTATGTCCATGTCTACGTCGATATTTCCGACATGCCTGCATCTTGTGGTGTATCTGTATATTTTACAGCCCTCTTATAGTATGACTTGCAGTGGAGCTCATGAAAGGGAGGTTGTTAGTAATTTTTTTTTCTGCAGTCCTAATTCTCCTCTGAAGTCTTTGTCTGTCTGTTGGGTCTGCAGAAAACCAAACCAGAACAGTTATAGTGGGTTCAGATGATAGAATCAATAATTCCTCTGTAGAACTGGATCCGCAGCTCCTTGGGCGGTTTGAGTTTTCTGAGTTGACGCAGAAAGAACATTATTGTGCTTTTTTATGACGTTTTTGATGTTAGGTGTCCATTTTAGGTGTTGTGATATGATAGTACTAGAAATTTGAAGGTCGCTACTGTTGATACATGTGTTGTCTGTATTGTCAGAGGTGGTAGTACAGGAGGGTTTCTTCTATCACCTTTCTATGGTTTGAGTGTGTTCAGTTCCAGATTGTTCCGGTTACACCATGAGGAGTTGTGCAAACCTCCTGTCTGTATGTGGATTTATCATTGTCTCGAGATGAGACAAATCACTGTTGTGCTGCATCTGCAAACTTCAGTATTTTAACAGATGGATCGTTTGAATGCATTTGGTATATCAGGAAGAAGAAAGTGGAGAAAGCACACAAGCCTTGGGGGGAGCCCTATGCTAATTGTACAGGTATCAATGTGATTCTGCCTACCTTCACCTGCTGCTTCCTATCTGTTAGGAAACCTTATGATTCACTTAGAAGTGTGTTTAGGGTACCGTTAGTTGGTTTAATTAGTTAGCAACGAATGTCTGGAATGATGGTATTGAATGCTGAACTGAAGTCTACAAAGAGGATCCTTGCATAGATATTTGGAGATTCAAAGTGTAGGATGTAATGCAGAGCATTAACAGCATCATCCTTCCCCTGCCACACCCACCAAGGCACACCCACAGAACTGGTAGTAAAAAAAATTGGAATCCCACCACTCAGTGCAAGGACTGGTTGTAAGTCACTCTTGAGTACTGTTGTAACTTCAAACAGATGCTAAATGAGTGGTTGTAAATCAAGGAATACCTGTACTGCAGAAGTACATGTACTCAGTTCAGTATTCAGTAAATGTTTCAAATTCAGTTGACAGAATATTCTTCTGCATAGGATCCAGAATATTGTAGGCATAACACATTACAGACAATCAGAAACTCTCCAAACATAGCATATTAATTGGTTTCATATGGTTGCATTGAAACATGTTAAAAATGGTACAAATAAATAAAGTTTACCTTCCATCTTATGAGGGGATATGTATGTAATATATTCAGCTATAGAATACCGTAGTATCAGATGTGTATACTCCTGTATCTGAAAAAGTACAGTGGTACATATTTGATACATTTCTTAAAAATTGAGGAATTGTTTTCTGCCTAACCAATGTAAGATCCATTTCTTCGGAATCATTATTAATATTTTGTATCATTCCAATTTTAGTATATGTGCTGCTGAAGCGAGCGCATTATATTTTAATGACAGTGCTTGTTATTAGCTATTATACTAAAGCCCAGAATTAAGCTTCCTTTAGGATGTAATTATAATGTTAATACACTCTGATGACTGTTTTCTGATGAAAATGAAGCTGTTTTAATTATTAACTCAAATGGAGAACATGATCAGGTTTGTTTTTTTGTTGTTGTTATCAGGATTGATATGTGTCTTACTTGCTGGTTTATTAATATCTAAAAAGAATTGATTCCCCATTTCAATAGTTATCGTCCCTTAGTCCAGAATTTGCAGAAAATTCTGTAATTTATGCAGAACCAGTTTTGGACTGGTTTTTGGACATTAAATTAGAGGCAAATTTACCAGAGGATGTCATGCATCATTTTCTTATCTAGATTTGACATTTCTTATATCTGCTGGTATGGGGGAGTAAGAGTTTTACTCTGAAACTAAAATAAGACTAGAAATTAAAAGGGCATTTTGTTTTGCAGACATTAATATTTGGGAGACCACTTTTCTTTCATATACAACTGTACAAGATGTATCTTTAGAAACAGTTAGAAGTGAAATATAATTGGAAGAAATGAATGTGTTGCTTTTACTTGTTTTGGTGACTTACAAGAATAGAAAATTTGACTATAGAAATAGCCCTGTTTGCCCTGTTAGCACTTAACACACAGGTAGTCCTTGACTTATGACCAAAGATAAGCTCAAAATTTCTGTTGCTAAGCAAACCAGTTGTTAAGTGAGCTTTGCCCCATTTTACAACCTTTCTTGCCACAGTTAAAGGGATCACTGCAGTTGCTGAGTGAGAAACTGTTGTTACGTGAATCTGGTTTTCCCATTGATTTTGCTTGTCAGAAGGTCACAAAAGTTGAACACATGACCCTGAGACATTGCATCTCTCATAAATACTTGCCAATGTCCTAATTTTGATCATGTGACCATGGAGATGCTGTGACAAGTGTGCGAACTGGTCGTGTCAAGCCAAGGATTACAAGATGTGTTGTAGTGACGTAAATATAAACCATACTGGAAATATACAAGATGGCAGCTCTGATACAAGTGTTGGAGTGGAGAGTTGAAACAAGTCAAAATGGCAGCCACAACACATAGTTCTTCCTCATTTTAATATAAAAAGCAGTACAGCTTCTAACATACATAGTTGCCATCTTGAATACCCTTTTTGGGTTTGGAATGAGACAACTTGGTGTGGCCCACTCACAACAGCCAACTTACAGCAGGACAATTGAACAATTCAGTTTAAATATTTAAAGTAATTAAAAATATTTTACATTTTGTCATTCACAATTCAATTTTCCCTCCTTTGTCATCCTTTCTTTAATGATTCTATTCCATTGTTTCTTCAATTTTAGTGTAACACTTTTCCTGCCGCAAGTTGTCCCACGGCAAGTTCACCATGGTGGGTTGTCTTGCAATGAGTTGGCCATGGCAAGTTGACCATGCCAAGTTGGCTGTGGTGAGTTGGCCACACCGAGTTGACCTAGACCATTTTGTGGTTACCTTTGATCTCTGAGAAAAATTTGATGAGAAAAGGCCATTAAAAAGTCAGATTTATTGAATTTGATCTCTCCAACATCTATTTTTTTTTCTTTAAATCACTTATCAAGCATACGTGATGGTCATCTGTGTCACAATAGATGAACTAATAAGGTTTTTGGTCCATTGCACATGGTGAAATGGACACCTTTGAGACAAGGAACAATTAAATTGAGGAAATCATTTGATATGTTTAGATGTGCTGTTATTGTTCTGTGCATTTATGTTTGTGGCACTCTCTGTATACATACACACAAACAAACACTAGTGGACAACATATTGCAAGCAATCTCTGATATGTTGAATCTCTGCCACCAGACAGCCCTGAGAAAAGTTGCATATTATGTCCTCTAAGGATAAAGTCAAAGTGACTAATTTTTTTTGTTCCACATTATGTAACATTTCCTCACAACCAATTTTCTCACCTGCTACTGTTAGCTCCCCTGAGGAAGTACAAAATTCTTGCTTGCTTTTCATATTGTGAATGTGCATCCAATTATTTTGGCAGCTTTAGCTATTCCTGTATTAGGAGAACCTGCCCAGCACAGTCCATCTCAACTATTGCAGGATGCTTTACTGTGTTATCTATGAAACTGAATTTTTGGCTGTTGAAAAATGCAAAATTGGACAGCCGGACATGAACATGTTATACCCTGTGTACCTTAAACCCTGAGTATTGAACAGAGCCCCTTCTCCCCATATGTATTTACTCATCAGCAGAGGTATCTCTCACCAGAAGTTAGGGATTTGCTAAGCAAGGAAATACATTCTTATACAAATCTCTCAGCAGAGGTTCCCTTATCAGTCTTCAAGAACAGGTGATGATACATATACCTGTTCATTTTGGTGCTTCATTAAATTAGTTCTTTTTGATATGACCTGATACTTTCTCCATGTTTTAGTATTTTTTCTAAATTATCTTAGACTTCTAGTGATAATTTGAAATAAACATTTTGATTAATGCTTAGTTGCTTAATTAAGATTCATTTGAAGAGGCTTTTTAGAAATAAAAGGGTGAAATAGAAGATGTGTAAATAAATACACAATAAAAACCATTAGTTGAGCACCTTCTGATACTGAAATAAAGAAGCACATTCCAAATAATTGCTTGCATTCTCCCACTAGCCCTAATTCTAAAAATATCAAAAATGCCCAAAATAAATTTAATGAAATTCAGTGGTGTTCGCTTATAGGTAAATATGCGTTAGATTACACTGTGGGTTTTTAAAAATCAATTTATAAATCTTTTGGTGGAATGTTAACAAGAAACATTCAAAAGGATTACCAATTGAAAGGTAATATTTTTATGGTTCCCATATACTTCCTTTTTTTCTCCTCTGTGTGATTCTAAATCTCTTGCTATTTATCATCTATAGGCTACAACTACAGTCTATGTAACGATCCTGGATGAAAATGACAATCCTCCAGTATTTCAGCAACAACAGTATGAAGTCACTTTGGATGAAGGTCCAGGAACATGGAATGCCGTTCTTATCACCATCAGTGCTATGGATCAGGATGAAGGCTTAAATGGGACCATTACATACGCCATCACGGAGGGGAACATCATGAACACCTTTCACATTAACAGCACTACAGTGAGTGCATCACCACGTTGTTGTTTTTTCACTTAGCACCACCACACAGGTGCATCACAACTAAATTTCACAGTCCATCAGCTGAAAATTAAAAGTTTTTAAATTTTGGGCTGTCATTTCAGGGACAAATACGTACCATGAAAGAATTGGATTATGAAATCAGCCATGGGCGTTATACACTATTAATCACAGCCACAGACCAGTGTCCGATTCCATCACGCCGTCTCACATCTACTACAATGGTATGTTTCTCTTCTGAGAAGGAAATGAAATTTGTAGACAGGGCAAACAAGCACATTCCCTTAAAAACAACCAACTAATAACTATGCTAACTGTTGTCGTCACTACCAGTAACAACATCACTACCGTTACAGGAATGTGCTTCCATTTTTTTAAAAGCTAGGATCACAGAATAAGAACGAATCCATGCTTGCCTATACTGTGAACAAGAAGCTCTTGATCTCCAAGTAAATATAATCTTTCTAAGCTATAAAAAAATGACTCAAAGCAACTATTATTTCAATGGTTTACAGAATGGAAGGAAATTCCATGAACAGTTTCCAGAGGAAAAGCTTGCTTCTTATTTGTCCCCAGGATAGATTTAATTTGAAAAATGGAAAAAAATAATTGAACTGCGTTCAGTTGGTCTTTCTTCAATTTTCTTTTTTGGCATTTCTTTATTAATCCTAGGATTGATGAAAGTGTGATCTGGCTACATTTTTCTCTCGTGTTGTCCCAGTTGATATGTTACAACGGCTGCACTGGTACAATTCTGAATTTACATACATTTGTATCCATAAAATGTACAGTTTATATTTCACCAGAATACAGCAGCCAGAGCTGGTGAAAAGTGAGAAATAATCAAAAACAAATAGACGGGAACCATTACATTCAATTGTCACAAGGAGTAATTGAAAAAACCTCCTGCTATACCTGACAGATTTAATAGGTAGTACTCATGAAGATGGAATCAGAACTTTAGTTTTCTTTCTGTCTTTCGTTCAATTATTGGCTGACTTCATATCACAGTCTTTACCTGTGAGATTTATTGTCCCATCTAAGGTTATGGAGGCATGTTGGTAATAATCTGTATGGAATAATATCTTGGAAAAATTAGTTAAGGTATTCCGAGTTGGGACAAAATTTTCCTCATTAAAAGATAGTTGCAAAAAAAACTTTCTCAAGACATGGATTTTTACATTTCCTCAACTCTTAGTAGAATATAATCTAGTATTAAAACTTGTCACCATGGGAATTCTTCCATGCTCTAGTGGTTAATTTCTAAATCAATAAATAAGGTTTAAAATTATTTCTGCAGACAGATACCATATTAAGCCAAAGGGCTTTAATTTGTTTTCAAAGTTGTCAAAAATCCTGTGCAATACCCAGTTTCTCCATCTTTTTCACATGGAGAAAAATACAAGGCTGGGTATAGCCAAAAACACTCTCAAACATTCCTAATTTCCAGCAGAAAGAACAGAATCAACACAAGCACAAAAACAAAAATAAGAAAGAAATGGGGTTAGCAGAACAAGAAGCTGGACAAGGAAGAAAGGAAAAGAGAGATGGAAAATGCAGCAAGAGAAAGAGGGGGATCCATTGGAAAGACAACGCAAAAGAGAGAAATATTACAAATGAGTTAAAATTCAGCAAGGCAACAATCTCTCTTCACAATTAAACAGTTAATAAAAGCTCAGACCCTTTTCAACAATGATATCTGCAAGTTGTTCATTTATTTTCAACTACTTCTAGTCAGTTGCAGCATCTGATATGGAACTATAATATTTCTAATCATCAATATATTGAAATTCTGTTATAATAGAATGGCAGATAGATATTTTCGGCATCGTGCAATGTAACCATTTCCTGATCCTTGCCTTTGAATACAGAATCCAAAGATGATTTTAAGTTCTTGTTCACCATGATTACTTCCTGATTTAATTTGATTGCAGCGTAATGGTATAGCAAATGCTAGGTAACATTCATAATACAGTAGCTAACACAACCTTTGAAAAGACAGCATCTAAGCTGGATTTGATCAGAGCTTATCCTGTCAAACCTTCACATCATTTTAATTTATCAAGAAGCACAATTTGCTGGTTATTGTAGAATGCTGAAGTTTAGATCTCAGTTATTTTCTTGGTCTCTTCCAAAAAATCAAAAAGGAATAAGGTTGTTGCTTCAGCCTTCTTTATTATCTGTTTCTCTATGAAAAATATTGTGACACTTTAGGATTATTGATGCAAACAAAAGCAACATCCAAACTATTATTGATATAAAATGAATAGATTGCAAACAGTTTTCTGACAGCTGTGTGAAAGATGATTACTTTTACTGTAGTAGTTATAGCCTTTATTGTTTTCATAAAATAGATATCCCAAGTCAACATTTATACTTGCTGTTGAAGCATTTTAGAACACCTCTGTGCCTTTCTGTGTTAATCTCAGGTGTTGATAAATTTGAATGATATCAATGACAATCAACCAACGTTCCCTCGTTCTTATGAAGGGCCCTTTGATATCACAGAAGGACAACCTGGTCCCAGAGTGTGGACTTTTCTAGCTCATGATGGGGACTCAGGACCCAGCGGGCAAGTTGAGTACAGCATCATTGCTGGAGATCCTCTTGGTAAGTGATGGAAATGAAAAAGAAGCAGAACCAAATGTCAGCCCCGGATCCATCTTGAATCAGATTTGGGGCTGCCACAAAGGAAGATGGGTAACTGTGGGAATGAGAGTGAAGTGAGAAGGGAGGATAGCCACAACAACATTATTTCACCAGAGCTCAAGGTCAAGTCGCTGGAGTTTGCAGGGGAGTGACTGGACTTGGCGGGAGTTAAGAATGGAAGTGGATTGGAGAGTGTGACTTGAGGGTCATCAGTATGAGTATTTGTGGTATGAGTATTCTGGGTATGAGTTTTAGTGTAGCAGGGGAAAACACGGGAATTCAGATTTGGGTTTTCCCCAGATGTGCCAATATGACTTCTCTACTAAATATGACTTCTCTTACTTGGACAGACTTTGTCTCTGAGTGCTCAATTGGAATGGAGAGTTTGGTTGGAACACTGACACCAAAACTCTGTTGGCTACCATTTTGACTTCATCCAGAAATGCATTGTGGAAAAGAATAGTTATCCTACAGTTAATAATGCAAGCCAAGGATCTGACATTTTATGTCTGCCTTGTTTCTTTACTTCCCTAAGCAAATAGCAATGCTTATTAAAAGCAAGCTTCCGTATATGTAGAAAAGGATAATTCTGCCATTCAAAAATTGAAATAAAAATTGATACCATTGAGCTGAATTGGTTTTTTTTTTTTAAATTCTTTGATTGTAGGAATCTTTGAATCCTAAATATATCTTCACATTCTATTTTAACTAATGATGATTTGGGCAGATTTGGACAGTACAAGGGATCTGCAAAACAGATCTCTCTCAATTGTGGGAAGATTTTGGGCTTTCAGGATCTAGTTTGGTGAAAACAGAATTTCTTATTGAAGAATATAATTGGAGAGGAGTCATTCAGTTGCTGTTATTCCTAAAGTTGAAGCCAAAAGTTTTTGCAACTCATCTTTCTCTCTTATTCCTGAATTTTACAATCTAATATAAATGGAAATCCACTTTCAACATCAATGAAAATCATCATTATGTTGTCTGAGTTTCACTTTAATGATTGGTTATTCAATGTAACACTAATAACAATAATTCACTTATTTTAGAAGAACTAGTAAATCATAAAACTGCTAAGGTTTTCCTGTTTGCTTATACTTTAGGCAGATTTTGCATAAAAACTGGGCAAGAAATATCTTTCTGGGTTTCAAAGCATTTTTATAGTTTTGAATATATTGCCTAAAAGTTTGTGGGGTGGGTGGGAGGGCTGATGCTGCCTTTTTCTTTCTCCGCTCAGCTGATCCTCAGAGGCTTTTTTTCCTCCTCTCAGCTGATTTATTTTATTTTTTATTTGTTTTATTTGTTAAGCATATATTAGATAACAGATAAACATTATTACAATTAACATGAAATGGGTACTAATAAAAGGGGACATTAGGACAGGGAATGCACACCCTTTACAGACCTCTTAGGAATGAGGTGAGGTCAACAGTAGACAGTCTAAGGTTAAAGTTTTTGGGGTTTGGGGAAGAAACCATAGAGCCAGGTAGAGGGTTCCAGGCATTGACCACTCTGTTGCTGTTGGTTGTGGGAGGTTTTTTTTTTACTGCCGGTTCAGTCAAACCGGTCTGAACCAGTAGCATACTACCACTGTCTCATGACATTCATCAATGCAATAGAGGCCTTTACTTCCTCAGACATTACCTTGATGTTCTTTGAGACCTCCTGAACGAGAAGGCCTTTGTGTGATCTTGGTTGATCGAGCACTCCTGGGGAAGATAACAATAAATTGCCTTCATGTACACACTAACTGCCTGGTAATGGAATTGGTAAAATCCAGACTCTTTGCAAATGGTTTTGTAACCTTTTCCATCCTGGTAAGCATCAATTATTGTTTTTTAGAATCTACAAAAATCTACTTTGTTCAAGCCACAACGTACTTCCACATATCTGTGTTGTGACACTACGACTTTGACAGTGAATACCCAGAATTCTGTTCTTTAAATAAGGCACACTCACCTCTCACTATCAGTCCATGGACTGAAACAACAGACTCTCATTTCTCCTTCAAATCAACTAATAATCCGAGAGGACCACATATTTTTGCCACACTCAAATGTTTTGGATCACTTCCCTCAAGAAATAAATGAAGCAGTTTAATGGTTTTGACTCATTTCTTTAATTGGATTCTCTTGAGCTAGTTTTAGCACATGTGGAGAATCATATTTTAGGACATATTTATGCAGAAAATTGAAAGTTCAAAAAGGTTGACAAACTTTTAAATACCACTCGATGTAAGTGTGCATGTATGCTGTGTGTGTATAATGTATAATCAATTTTTCTAATAGATTTTAAGTTATATCAGTATGCTACCTTTACTCATTCTGGTTTAAACACTCTGAAATCAGTGCTAGACATTAAGCAGGAATGCAAGAAACAGGTTACTTAAAAATGAACAGTCTTTTCATTAGAAGAAGGAAAGAGAGAAATGCATGTCAGGATAGTGAAGACAACAATTCAAAACCATATTATCAGGGGCCTCTTCTGAGAAATAAGAGTGTGTATATCAGGAAATCCTGTCATAGGAAACATCCGTGATGAGAGGAAGCATTGCAAACTTTGTGCTTGCCATATTAGAAGGTGCTTTTGCAAACTCACCAAGTGTTTTTGAAGGAATGTCAAGCTTGCCTTCAAAAGGATTAAAGTGTCTTTCTGATCAAAGAAAAGTACCCTCTTCTGAAGTTAAAACAACAGTGCTTTTTTAAAAAAAGATTTGAGGAAGGACAGTCTCTTTTAAGAAGTTGATCAGTGCAAATTTTTTTCTGTGCTTAAATTGAGTCACAATATTTCTGTAATATGTATCTCTGTCTATTAATCTGGCTGTTTCTTTAAATATTCCTATGCTGTCTACCCTATCCTGAACATGAAGGAAATTTAAATAAATAGGAACTCCTTTTAAAGTACAGCTTATGCTCGGTGCCAGGAAAACATCATAACAAAGCTCTTGCAACAGTCTAGATTATTGAGCAAACTCTTCGAGGAAAGAGGAAGTTTTGTAGTTAGAGTTAATTGGAACAGATTATATTTACGGCCCTAATAATTATTGTAGGGAGGAGAAAAAAACATAAGATGCAGTTTTCTGAGATACAATAAGAATGATTTTTTTCCTTTTTTAGTCTTTTTTGGACATCTGAGAATAATTTGTCCAACTTCCAATCAACATTGGTGTATTTCTTTGTAGATTTAGGCCTTGGATCCATTCTCAAAAATTAAGCAGAAAGATCAAATTGGAATATAGGTTAATCTCCCCACAGAAATAGCACATGTTTTCACAGAAAACATGAAGTAAAAGAAACTGTGGGTGAGAAAAAAAATACGCAGAGAATGTTTGCTGCAAAACAAACCAAAAAAAACCCCAAAACAAACAAAACAAAAGTTGTATACAGTAGAAATAAAAAAATAGTGGTAAAGAGTGTAATCAGAGAAAGAATATACAGAAAGTCTTGTTGGCAATTAAAAATGTTTTTTAACTAAGCACAAGGCCTTCAGCAAAGTAAGTAGAATTTTAAAAAATTGAAATAATATGGGGTGTTATATGGAGCAATAATTGCACAACCTCGGTAATTATCTTTTCAATCAAAGATAATACTATATTTTTCCTGAAAATAAATCGTTATATTACATTAAATAATAATATAATAATTTAAAAATGCAGAATACCGGTAATGTGACTTTTCAAAAGAGAGATATGAACATATATCATAATCTAGATTTGCATGTCTATGTATTCTGTGCTATAAGGCTTTTTAAATTAAAATCAGAAAGAAATAATTGGAAATGAAATAAATAAATTTCCTCTTAGATAAGAGGAAAGCTGGGATTTTTGAGATTCATAAAAAATAATAGCGATATATCTAAGAAAATTTTAAGCAATCGCCACAAATGTCAACGCCCCCCAAAAAACAATAAAAAGAAGTCCTAAATGCTGTAAGAACGCTGAAAAATTGTAAGGTTGCAGAGGTAAATGATGCAACTGGAGAAATGTTAAAATGTGGATATGATTGTGAAAGTTGTGCAAACTTGTGTGTGAAAAGTGCATTAGTGCCTGATGATGGGAAGCCTGTCATTATTGTTTCCTACACAAAGGGAAAGGCAACAAGCGGAAGTGTACACTGTTTGGCAAGTTTCTTATTAAAAGGAATACGTGAAGTACCAGTATACAAAGTTTCTAGGATAGTATGGTTCGACATTTCATAGAACAACAGAGTTGGAAGGGATTTTGGAGGTCATCTCAGGCAGGAGATGTCAAACTAGATGCTCACTCTTTGCCAGGCTATTGAGAAACATAAACATGTTAGAAAAAAAAAATAGTTACTACATGTGTCAGGGTTCCAAGTAATAATTCATGATCAAGCAAAACGCCAAAGCAAGTAGATTCCTCAAAAAATAGCTTTGCTGGAAATACTGTATATTGGCACAGATCTGGTGGAAACCGACTCTGAAGACTTCCACAGTTTTCACCTAATTAAACATAATGTCAACTCATATTTCTATGGTCTTTTTAGAGTTGCCAACAGAAAGGGAGGGAAAAAAGGGGTTTGAAAGAGCAGTGCAGTAGCTTGGAAATTGAAAGTGCATTCTATAAATAGTTTTCAAAGATGGTAACTAGGTGACTGAAGTTTTTGCCGCCCAAATATCTTAACTGGAGAATATGATTGATAACTCTTGGCTATGGATATGTCTCATTGGAGAATATGAATTATGATAAACCCAAGGGTTGGGGAAAAGCCAGGGTCAACAGTGACAATGAATGATATGTCTTAGAGTTGGCTACACCCAGGCAGTGCCGGACATGTTAACTCCCAATAAATCTTTTGGAAGTTTGGCTCGTGACTCATGATTTAATTGGGGTAACTGCCGGAATCCTGACACATAAAAGTTTTCCCACATTCTCAGAACAATCAGTCACATGGTCCAATCTTGATACGGTCTGGTTGCCAGGTGACATCACTCCGCCTTCCTCTGACTCCCCTCCCGATCCCTCAGCTCCAGTGTGGTACACAAAGGAGTGTGCCTTTGACGTATAGCCGTGCTGGCCACTTGACCACAGAAAATGTCTTCAGAGAACACTTACTGGCCGAGAAATGGAAATGAGCATTGCCCCCTAGAGTCAGAAGCAATTAGACGGGGAAACCTTAACTTATTTTCGTCGCTCAGTATTAGTATCTTGCATATTTTTAATCTAGCAGATAAAAAACTAGTTCAGATTTTTAGACCTTGTCTAATATTTTAATATTTCCATTTATATTATTTTAAACTGTCAATGTATCTTCCATTTAGAAATTACTAAGGATATGTCTGCAAAAAAACTAAATTCAGAGAGCCCTAACGATCCTACCATTTAGAAATTTTCTTTTTATATTTCTGTAACTTTCCACAAAATTATGTATGATTTAATTTAAATTTACACATTAAACTCTCTACTGGCATTTCGAAAGGCCATGAGGACCTCACTATTCATCCAGGCCTTTATCAAGCATATTCTTCTTTTCCTTTATTCCCACCTGGATTTCTTCTGTCTGAATCTTTTTGTCTGTTTTATTCTGCATTGTTTTCTTTTCTTTCAGTTTGCATCAAACCAGCTAGAATTTCTGGTTGTCAGACAGCATATACATTTAAAATAACAACAACAACAGTAATAATAATAATAATAATAATAATAATAATAATAATAATAATAATAATAATAATAATAATAATAATAATAAACAGCATAAGGATAAGCATAAGCATGATAAGCACAAGCATAATAAAAAGCATAATAAAACAAACCTTAAAATATATTAAAAACAATAGACAACGATGTTCAAGAAAACACATTCGTTAAAAAGGTACAGGATGGGATTTTCCCCCCCAAAAAAATTATAACAGGAAAATGTGGATGAAGAGGTAAATTTTCAACATACTGTGAAACAGCATAAAAACCCATCTGCTAAATTTCAGGAATAATGAGCTTTTCAATGGATGAGTGCTCCCACAGGGGAAAAAAACCTGAGCAATCATCAGGTGTCATGCAGCAACGCCTTTTCTTAATTTTTTTTTATTTTCTTAATTTGATTAATCTTTAATTTATTTCATTTCTATTCTTCCGGTCAATTGTGCCCCTGTAGTTTCTTGTCAAGGTTTCCAAACGTGTTTTGTTACAGTTACCTTCCCTTGTTCAATTTAAGCAGTGCCCAAATCTGAAGTGACTCTCTGGAGTTTACAATACAAATAAAAAATACCGTACCATATCAAAATTATTATTTTTTAAATAGAATGTAAAAGGAATAAAGAACAAGAACCAGTGGTGAGTGGAAAAGTATCAACGTGTCAAGAAAAACAGTTGTATTTATGGTTTATTACTACAGTGGTGAAAAGGTGACAGAAGGTCATCACTTTCTGAATTATATGGAAAAGGAGATTAAGGAAAAAATTGACTTCCTTTTTGTTACTAATTGTTTGAATTGGGGGGGGAGGAAGGGCACATTTTAACTTGTACAGTGTTTTTTGAATGTGTGACTTTTATGAATAAGATAAATTCATACATTTCTATTTTGCTACACAGTAATAAATCAGAATTTCCCAGCTTTGGCAATTTTAAGACATATGGACTTTAATTCCCAGAATTCCCCAGCCAGAATTTTGGGAGTTGAAGTCCACATGTCTTAAAATTGCCAAGGTTGGGAAACCTTGCTGTAGAGACAACCCTAAATTAAACTTCCATGTTTAAAAGTGATGTATCTCTGATGAAACAAACAGAGGCCTTTCCTCTTAGATTATGAACTGCCAGAAATATCTGATGAGATATGAGCCTGAACAAGGATTGCTTTCCAGTTGTTGTTCTTATTTAATGAGATCATATTGTGTGGTTCAATTTAATTGTCTCCTAAATGTGTTCAGTTTCAATTCCTGTTCTTCCTAGCCAGTTGTAAATGATGATCATTGAATTTTAACCCAACTGGAAAGCTTGAAAGCAGTGGTGGGATTCAATTTTTTTGACTACCGCTTCTGTAGGCGTGGCTTGGTAGGCGTGGCAGGGGAAGGATACTGCAAAATCTCCAGTCAGAGGTGCTATTTGCTGAACTACTCAAAATTTCCGCTACCGGTTCTCCAGAACTGGTCAGAACCTGCTGAATACCACCTCTGCTTGAAAAGCTGAAATATATTAATACATTAAGTTTGCAAATGTATGCAGTCTTAATTGAAAACAATTCCCACTGAATGCATCCATAGGGTTAATCTATCACATCAGTTGGAATCTAAAGCTTGCTGGTTCATAGTGTGTACATTTACATTCTGATAGATTACTATCTCTACAGATAATGTAGAAGTTGAAGAGAAATAGAATAAACAATACAATATTCTACTATAAATTGAATAATAAAAATAAAATCTCTACAGTGGAGTATTTTGGGTGATTATGTTCCCAATATATGTTCCCATTTCCCTAAGAAATATGAAGCTTTCTAGGGCAGGGGTCTCCAACCTTGGTAACTTTAAGACTTATAGACTTCAACTCCCAGAATTCCTCAACCAGTTGCTGGCTAAGGAATTCTGGGAGTTGAAGTCCACAAATCTTAAAGTTGCCAAGGTTGGAGACCCCTGTTCTAGAGTGCTTGGAGTGCCAAACCTCTGTCTATAGAATCATAAGAGGCTCTCCTGTCCAACCACAAATAAAAATGTCCCCAACAGGTCTCCAGACTTTCAGCCTATAAAATTAATGTAGCTTTCTTACTATTATTGTTATTATTTGAGCTTTTCTTCTTATAACATGGCTCTGTCTGTCTTGCAGGAGAATTTGTGATCTCACCTGTGGAAGGGGAGCTACGTGTGAGAAAGGACGCTGAGCTTGACCGAGAGAACATTGCTTTTTATAATCTCACCATCGAGGCCAAGGACAGAGGGGTGCCTTCTCTCAACTCTACAGTAAGTCATAGTGATTTAGGGTCAGGTGATAAAATGTCCATTTGAGAATATGTACTGAATTGTAGATGGTAAAAAAACAAAAGGGCTTAAAGTAGTTGAGCCTGGAATTGTGATTATAACTAGTGAGTAGGTCACTCACCTCACCACAATTGATTTTATTACCTTTCTTGTATCAGTCTTTAAGCAAATTACTTTAGTTTATTGTCATTGCATCTCATACAACGAAATCAAACACCATCTTCAGTGCACATCATGACCATGAAAATAAACATGAACACACATCCTTCACACTCCACACATTGAATTGGAAACCCTGACACCTTACCTACACTGCATGATACAGTAGAATTCAGCAGAGCTACTGCCCTGGGATAGAAGCTATTTTTCAGTCTATTTGTACTTGTTTTTATTATTCTGTACCATCTGCCAGATGGTAATAGTTCAAAAAAAGGGTGCCCAGGATGAGATGGATCTGAGAATGTTTTGAACTTTCTTAAGGCAGCAGGAGCTATAAAGCTTTATAAAGTTATAAGGAGGGGAGAGGGCAACCAGTGATCCTCTGAGCAATGATGTTAACCCTCTGGAGTGCTTTCCTATCTGAAATGACACTGTCATTGTTCAGAATGAGCAGTTTTGGCTGGAAACCAGAACTGAATGCTGGTTTTCAACAAAAATCATTGTAAATTGTAGATCAAAGGATGCTGCAAAGAGTTGTAAGTGAGGACCAGTTACTGAGTGCTCAAAATGCAGCAATTGATGGAGGAGGGCAGTCATGAGAACTTTGAATCTGAGTCAGAAGTAATTTGGGGGAGGGGGCACCATAGTTTCTAAGAAACCAGACATAAGTCATAAGAGCTACCTGTATTCTTGTCTTTATGATGCCATGTGGACAAATAGAGAAGGAGTTTGTCCTCGCCACAGAGTGGGGGTTCTTTGTAACGATGGCCTTTTAGCTGCTCTTCTCATGTGCCCTTTCCCTGTGTTTTAGGTCATGGTGGGATTGAATGTTTTGGACGTTAATGATAATGACCCCTTTCTCCTGAATCTACCAACGAATCTCACCATCAGTGAAATTGCTCCCATCTCCAGTTTTGTGATCCGCATCCTTGCTAGGGATGCGGACAGTGGCAGGAATGCTCTTTTAACATTTAGCATCACAGCAGGGAATAGAGACAATGCTTTCTACATCAATAGCACGGTAAGCCTTAGAGGTCTTTTGTATACTTGTCTGGGGGCCTCCTGCATCAAACGTTCTGGAATAAATTGGAGTGACAGTTGGAGGTTTTAACTTGATCTAAAGTAAATAAGTAATATTTTAATATTAATTTGTTGCAAAATAATGGTTCTTCAGTAAAGTTTATGGCCCATAGTTGTTGTGGTCTGCCAGCAGCCGGTGCAGATGGCAGCAGAATCAGACAGTGAGGACAAAAGGGAACCAATCCAGGAGTCTGGTGAGGACTTGGATGAGGGTCCTGAGTCCGATACAGGGATGGTGCCAGGACCATCTGGAAGCGGGGTGCTGCCTTTGGAGCCTTTGGAGTCTGGCAGCAGCAAGGCAGAAGACCCAGGGGAGCCTGTTCCCAGTGCGCATGTGCGCAGAGCTGCTAGAAGACGAGAGCAGCTGAAACAAAAGGGCCACTCAGGAGTAAGGCTGGGAAGGCTGCCCCTCCCGTAAGGGATAAAAGTCAGTCATGTTCAAGAACACATTTTCTGATTTAAGGAATCTTCTAACCCTTTAATGAGGTCATGCATTAAATCCATTTAGCAGTTCAAAGCAAGTCAAACAGTTTCATGTGATGTTTTTCTCTCTGTGTTTTGCTTTGTTCTTCTCTTCCCCAGACTGGTATTGTGTATGTAAATCGCCCATTGGACAGGGAGCGAGTGTCAGAATACAGACTGACAATAACAGTGAAGGACAATCCAGAAAATGCACGCAATGCAAGAAGGGTAATTACTGACTATATCTTTTCCTAATTTTGAACAAGGTTGCATTTATCAAGAGCATTGGATATAATATTCCCCCAAAAGATAAATTAATGAACTACATATAAAACACAGGACTGCAGCCCACAGTTTAATTTCATTTCTCAGTGGATCCGTGGTTAAGCTATTTCTAACCATGTTCTCAAGCTTTCTTTTTCATTATAGGTTATCCATTAATCATTCGGTTCCCCACAAGTTTCTTGAAAAAAAAAACCACAACCTTAAGGCCCTGTCACACTGGCCAACGGATGCAAAACATTTGTAAAAAGGACACAGCGGACAAGCAAAATGTTCCATC
>BHFT01018275.1:0-91140 GCA_004320025.1 Laticauda laticaudata
GTGCAGCTCAAAACTTTTTGAGTGGATGAAATGTCAGTAGACGGATGCTGGACGGATAGAGAGTATGAAAAACAGACACAGTGAGTACAGAACGTATGCATCGCGTTAACCAACGGATGGCAGGTGTTTCTCTCCATTTTACATCCTCTTTCCATCCATTGGTGCTGTGTGACATGGGCTTTAAAGCCTGGATATGAAAGATGGAAATATTGACTCTTCTGAGCTACAACTTCTAGAAGATGTATGCACCATGTCTAGCCATTCAGCAGATAGAATTAGCTTTTCTAGATGATGGTACAGTACAGTAGGACGTCATAGTGCAAATATTTTCCCTTTCTTGCTGGATTTGGAAAATGAAAGAACCAGCTTTGAGGAAAGGAAGAATCAGCAGTCCATAAAAATAGGAAGTACAATGTGGATGGGTTCAAAAAAGCATTTTATTGATTAGAAGAAACATTTACTTTTTTAAAATATTTGATCCTGCCTGTCAGTATAATTTTTTCAAGCATAATGTATGGGTCTTAAAACAAAGTAACACTTCATAGAGCAGAGACATTGAGATTGCAATTCTGCCTCTATTTGGCCAGGAAGAAATCTTATTCAAAATAGATCATAGAATAATAGAGTTGAAATGGACCTTGGAGTTTGCTCAAGCAGGAGACCCTATACCATTTCAGAAAATGGTTGTCCAGACTCTTTCCGCCACACTCAGTTTTAACAGATAACCTCCACCCTATAAGAGAACATCCCAGGCAGAAGCCTAAACCATTCAGAACAGAGTTCATATTACTATCAACATTAAAAATCAGATCGAATAAGGTAGTCTCAGGACAACTGAAGAAATTGAGATGCCTCAAGAGCAACTTGGACAATTTAATTTGCTACAAATATGACTCACCTTGACAAATGCACAGAGAACATGTGCAGAAGTCTTAGCCATTACACCGTGTGTTAACAGATCAATTTGCCATTGACATCTGGAGATGCAGCAATTTACCTCTTCAGGTTCTCCTTTTCCAACACGTTCAAAATATAGGGCAGAGTTGATCTGTATGCACTTGAAGGAGTTGCTCAGTCAATGGCTGACAATCAACTTCATTTATTGAAAAACTGCTCAAAACAACTGATCAATGGTAGTGTTATGAAAAGAACAATTGGGACTGCAGTAAAATGACCTCAAATTCATTTTCTTGGCATGCATATTATAGTCAATTAAACATTGTTCCAGACTTTTACAGAATATTGTCTAGGTACATAAATTTTGCTATGTTTGTCTTTTCACAGAGCTCACAATCAGATACTAGTAATGATGTACACTTTGTTTTTTCTGAACTACCTGAAAAAGCAAGGATAAGACTGATCCTGGGAGAGTTATAGCAAAAGCACCTGAAGGAATGTGTGAGAACAAAAATGCTGCGCCGCAAATATTTGATCACTTAACTGATTAAAAAAGAAATGGGTCACTAAGACTGCTGATCAGTCTTGTTCAAGATTCTTCTCAGACATCAGAGAGGAGTTGACATAGGCAGCCTTTTATATGATAAAGTTGGCAACTGGTGAAGTTGGAGGCCAATCGAGTTGAACTCTCAGTGGATCTGATGAGATGGCTCTGCTGTAGCCTAGTGAAATGGATCATCATGCAGCTCTTTTTTCCCCCCAGATATTTGATTGAAGGCTCCTGTTTCCCATTTCACCCTGCTAAAGCCTGATGGAATGCCTCAAGCATATATCTATCTTTCCTATTTTCAGAGAGTGGCATGTGCGGCAATGCAATATTTTGGGACATGCATATATCATTTGAAGGTAGTTCATGCTGTTTACTGGAAACTCAGGGCCTTCCAGTGTGAGACTTTTGTTTTAAAAAGTTATTTTCCTTTTACTGATTCTTAGACAAGTGAAGTTACCCTGAACATGTCAGTGATCAATTTAAAAGAGAAGGTGTTTATAAATCCCTAAATATACAAGTGAAGCTCTTCTTTATGGCAGGTCTACATTCTTCCCCCTTCCCTCCCCCCCAGATATTAGGAGAAATGGTTGGTGATGCTGTAACATGACTGCTAAATACATGAGTTAATTTATTTATTTATTTTTGCTGTCAAAATTTAGTTGTGTTATCCTCTGCAATTTGGAGGGCTTTGAAGAAGAGCCAGGATCCCCCTTCAGTGCTATAAACAAGATAAAGCATCTTTTTAATTTTGTGTTTCCTTTATCATTTTTCTGCCATTTTATTTTGTTTTTTAACGAAAACAAACATCTTTTGTTATTTGAAACATCTATTCAAAACCGACTTACACGACTTGTCCTCTAAGTGCAGTTTATTATCCATGCAATGTGAGTTGTCTCTTTCTTTTTGTTGTTCTGCCCTAAGAAAATCAAAAGGGTTATTTCATCAAATTTTGCCAACAGGTAATGATCTAATTATAAATACAGCACTGCATCCTAACAATATTTTTCCAGACTTCTGGAACATTATACAGCATTTATTAGTTATGTTGAATGGGCCAATAGAGGCTGGAACCTAAAAGAATTTGGAGATGCATGTTTCCTTATAGCTATATTAAGCTATACATTATGATTTATACTCCTTTGATCTTGTAGTATACCTGTTGGTCACACAACACATTGTGAACTTGTTTGGGCTTTCTCAAATGGAAATAGTTCTGCTGAAATTACAACTCTTAATTTGCACAGACACATTGTTTGCTGTGGAAATATTTGTGAGTAACAGTGTTCTCTTAAAATGGGGAAAATATCTGTGCATGAGTTCTCTAATGTAGCACTGTCTTCTGATGTGATTTTTAATAATAATAATAATAAGAATAATAATAATAAGAATAAGAATAATACAAGTAAAGCAGACTGTAGAAGAAGAAAGATACAGCTCGAATGACTACATCCAGAAAAGTAAAGAGCCAATGATTAAGGAAGTACATAAAGGAGGCCTTTTGAAGACAACCAAGTGAAAAGCTGAATACAAAAAAGAAGTAATTGAGAAGCAAACTGAGAAGTGAAAATTGGAAAAGAAAAACTATGCATGGCCAATACCTTGAAAGTATTGAAGGCAAAGCTGACCAAAAGTTTACCTGCAAGTGGCTAAAATCAGGAATACTGAAAAAAGAAACTGAAGGCTTTATTTCGGCTGCTCAAGAACAAGCCTTAGCCACAAATTGCATAAAGACAAAGTTCAGCATGTCACCACCAGCAGCAAATGCCACCTCTGTAATGAGAAAGATGAAACAGTTGACCATTTAATCAGTGGGTGCAGCAAAATTTCACAAACTGGACTATCTAGAATGCCATATCCAAGTTGCTAAAATCATTCACTGGAAACTGTGCCAAAAGTTTGGATTTGAGTATAATAACAACTACTGGGAACATCAGACTGAGAAGGTTCTGGAGAATGAAAAAGTCAAGATCTTGTGGGACTTCAGAATTCAGACTGACAGGCACTTTGGCCCACAACACACTTGACATAACAATAGTTGAAAAGAAAAAAGTTTGGTTCATTGACATTGCATACCTGGTGATGCACAAATTGAAGACAAGCAGCAAGAAAAAAATCACAACGTACCAGGACTTAGAAATTGAAGTTAAGCAACTTTGGAAAAAGAAATCATGTGTTATTCCAATTATAATTGGAGCCCTTGGAAGCAACACCTAAAAGGCTACCTCACTATTTGGAAATTCTGAATTTATCAGACTTGAATACCCTGATTGTTCCAAAACAACAACAACAACAACAACCCACCCTACTTGGAAACAACTTATATCCTCCGACAGTACCTTAACAGTTCCTAGGTCCTTGGTTAGGACTCAAGCTGTTGAGCTATCAACACCCCAAAGGCTGTGAATCTCACCTATTATATTATTATTATATTATTATTATTATTATTGTTATTGTTATTGTTATTGTTGTTGATAATAATAATAACAATAACAACAATAATAATAACAATAATCATATTTCAAATCAGTGTTGACTCCTGGCAACTGCCTTGGCAAATCCCTTCGAACCTTATAAAGATTTGTGGGAAGTAGTTTAATTTTGCTTCCTTTTTAGGACTGAGAAAAATTGATCAAAGTCACCCAGCTGGCTTTGTGCCTCAGGCAGAATTAGAATTCACAGCTTCCCTCTTTTTAGTCTGATATTTTAACCACTACACCAAATTGGTTCCCCCATATGATTACAACTTCACTATATTGGCTTCTTCTTAGAAATGGGATATCAACAGTGATGGTATTCATCAGGTTCTGATCAGTTTTGGAGAACCGGTAACAAAAATTTGGAGTAGTTCAGAGAACCAGCAAATACCACCTCTGACTGGAGATTTTAGAGTATCCTTTCCTGATATGCCCACCAAGCCATGCCCACATAACCAGTAGTAAAAAATTTGAATCCCACCACTGGATAGCGAAATGTTTCACACCATATAGCAAAACTATATTATCTTGCAGTAGAATCCATGTATTCCAAAAACTTCAATTTTTAACAGCCACCTGTTTCTTCTGACTGCCACACTCATCAAAATAGAAAAAAACTTTGGGTCTTGATTATAGGAAATAAAAGAGGAAAAACACTGTCATTTGGATTGAAACAATGACTGAAGTTCAAATACCTGCTTTTTGGAAATGTTGGGAGCTTTCAGTGAAGTTTCAAGAGAAACATCCTTCAGAACAAAGTTGGAAATGGCACCAGTTCTTGTTTCTAAGCATCAAAGTGATATGGCCATGGCGATTCACAATGTAAAAAACTGCTTCAGTGAATGCACAGTAGATGTGCAGAAACCTCTTTCTTTGAATCAAAGTTGCTAGATGAGACAGGTTAGACAGACTGGCCTTATTGCTTTTCACATAAGCCATGTCATAGCTACCTTGCATGCCTACTATTTTCAAGGGGTCTACACCAAAAATATCTTCCATTTTCCCACTTAGGATATAGTCTTCTATCAGAAAACCAATTTCCATTTTTTAAAATCTTTCTCCTTCAAGGAAGCTCTATCTTGGTTCTGAATCTTTACTTGTCATATTCTTCTACAGAATGACTTTTGAGAGAAAAATATAGAGATTTCCTATACAATGAAGGAAAAATAAGTTACTTCTGGGGATGCCTGATGCAGAAATTGGATTTCTATTTTGCCCTGTGAATAACTTCATTGGATCGGCTATTTTAAAGTGCAAAAAGCCTCCTTTGAGATTCCAAATGAATTATGCCTAACATAGGAAATGTACCAATCTGGATATAAATAACCCAGCCAAACAGCACAAGTTGTACAGACTACATCTCTTATTCTATATTTTAAAATTAAAATACCCCTGATCATTTTATTTTTGGGTGGTAGAAGATAGTCAACAAAATTATCATCTCATTCACTTAGCAAACTGAATAAAGATCTCTTCCTCCTCCTCTTCCTCTTCATGGGTTGTTGCATTTAACTTAGGCATGCATATAAAAATTTACTTCAACTCCTGCTAACCTACTCATCATTGCAGAGAGAAGGGTCGGAGAGTGTTCCTTGATGAGCAAAAAGAAAAAAGAAAAGTTGGGAATGCATGCCAAGTTTATATACTCTCAAATGATTACACATAAAGAAGATTATCTAAGGTGTTAGCTAAAGCAGGCAAGTACTTGTATTTCACAACACTGATATAGGACAATGCAAGAGGTGGATTATTACTTTAATCACCACAACAAGCAAGCATTGTTTCATTCTATATGGGAGAAGGAGACAATAAACATATTCTGTATTTTACCAAAATGGTAAAATGGACCCAATGCAAAATTTTGAAACAGACAAAATATGCAAGCAAGATGTGTTGTTTATGAAATTCCAAAATTAGAAATAGTAATGAGAAAAAAGAGCATGGACTATTTGGCCAAATCAAATCAAATCAAATCAAATCAAATCAAATCAAATCACATTTATTATTTTAGAAATGTATAGCCCAGGAAACTGAAATGAAGCAGGAGAATTACATCAATTTCTGTCAATCCATTGATGTCTTCCTTGCTAGAAGAGACTTTAAACAATTAAAATGGCACATATATAGATGGACATCACCAGATGGACTACACAAAGATCAAATTGACTATATTGTTGTTACACAAAGGTGGAAGAGCTCAGTTACAGTAACAAAGCCATGACCAGAGGCTGAATTTGAAATGTATCATGAACTATTCTAATGCAATTTACAAATCAAAATGAAACAAAAGAACAACCAGTTTTTACAATATGATTTTGAACATATACCTACCATAAAATATTAGAAATTGCTTTGAAATTACTGATAGGAAACAAGATGAACTGTCAAACAAAATCAAATAAATTCTTAGGGATGAACGTGAAGAATCTGTAAAAGATCAAGGCCCAGAAGAAAACAAACTGGATATCTGAACAGATAATGGTAATATCCAGCAAGATAAGAATATCATAGAATACTTGAGCATACCATGGATAATTAAATAAATAAACAAATAGGTTATAAGGAAAAAAACCAAATTAATTCAGAATTCCATCTTTGGGCAGGCTAATTTTGAAACCAGACTCAAATTATCATATATTACAACAGAAGAGGATAATCACCATCAATGGATTTGATTTCAGTACTGATGGGTAAACTATTGAAAGAACTGAAGGGCCAGGTTGAGGACAGATCATCCTAGAGAAAGCCTATCTCTGTGGTCATTGAGAATTGATACCAACTTGATAATATATAATCAGATCAGATTATCATGAATAGAAAATTAGACCATAATCACACAAATATATAAATAAAAATAATCAAGGCAAAATAGTTATATTATATATATATATAATTATACATATACATAAAATATTTTTTCTTTAACTTCCATACAGATTTTGAAGACAGTATATTGACTGGATCAATATATTTTTTAAGCAATGCCAGCAATAATAATACAATTAGGTATACATAATACTAGTCTTCTAATTTCTGACTTTAACCTGCACATTGTATTTATAAGCCACAATAATATTTCTTCATGCAGTATGTTTGTTATCCCCTATAAATCACTAGTATTTTATTATTTTAAAAATTACTTAATATATTACTCCATCATAAATCCACTATCCCAATTGTTTAAAATCACCAATAAGACTGATCATTAACCAAATTTAATCAATCCTGGGATTATATGTCCAATCCCCTAAAATTATAAATTTCAATATATTTTACATGTCATTAATAATAATAATATAGTTCGGTAACCACATCATAGACTTCCACCTTCTAACTTTAATTTGCTTATGATTATAGTAAATTATATTATCTATCTATATATGTTCTACTGTTTTTCCAAATTATATTTTCTATTTCTTTTAATTTCTAATACATTCACCATACTGAGAGATTATATTCTGAAGACATCCAAGGAAATTATGAGTATTTCTGCAATGGCATGAACTGTACAGAGAAATGGAATGCTCCAAATTCCACAATTCAAAGAGGAATATCTGCTGAGGATATTTTTATTTGGATTCCTGCATGGGGTAGTACTTCCCCAACTCTCTGATTCTACAAAGCCACACCAAATGTTCATCAACTAGAAAAGGAGATCATCATGTCCAGCAAATCAGTCAAACCAACTCTTAAAACACAATAAACCTAATAAATCCTAAAAATTCAATGCAAATTTGGGTTAATATGCTTTGAATAAATAACCCCAATTGTATTGGCAAAATTTGTATGGGAAACACAGTAATGCAGGGCTGCCAAACTCCTGGCCCACGGGCCAGATACATCAGGTATGGCCACATCCATGCCTAATTTAGCAAAGGGGGAAAGTCCCAATACGTCACATGATGCCACCATGATAATGCAAGTCTGACATCCCTGCAGTCGTGCATACACACACCTTTGTAGTTATCTGCTTTCTTTCACCAACAATTAATCCCTGCTCATGTACTACTACTCAGACTGGAAAATAGTAGGAGCAATGCATTCAAATCATACTCACAAAACAACATCCCAATCACAGTCCTTGGTACTATAAGAATATTTGACATATTATCCTTCATAATAACAAATTTGATTCTAAGGTTGCTGTGCTTCCTTTTGGCCTCAAAACTAATTATTGCAATATAAATGTTTTTTTTTTTTAAGTCAACCTTTCGATTCAGTCATTCTCAGCTGCAAAGTCAGGCATCCTCAAGGGAATTTAAATCTTTTTTTCTTCAGTCCAGCAGTTCTATGAACCTGCTGTAAAGATTTCTCCTTCAGTGTCTAGTTGAAGGACTCCACAAGTCCACGGTAATATCCCTCCATTCCTAAACGTACACATTGTAATTCAGGCACTGCCAAACCAACCAACTTCTTATATGCTATGTTGAACATGTGTATTTAGTTTTGCAGGTTGGACTATACATTCTTTCCATTCTTTCTGCTGATCTGAATCCTGCTTGTAATTTGTCTCATGCCACTCATCTTCTTTAGAAATCCCCCCTTTACCAACTGTGTCAGCTGCCAGTCTTCAAGTTCTTTCCAGGGTTCACTGCAATTCAGAATAGTTAGCCAGCCAGTTTATTAATTCCCCTGTGCAATTCAGTGAGTATTTTAAATTTGGCTTTATCTATATATACAATATTACAAGTGAGCTATTTCTCAAAAGATAATTGCTCTTAATAAGAGAAAAGCATTCTTTGTTGAAAAATGAATTAAACAGCGAACAGTTCTATTATGCTGCTTCCATCCTTTACAATCATGTAAAGGAAACATTTCCCCTACAAAGAAATTGCTTAACCTCTCTTCTTGAAGTGTGATCTTTCATTAGAAGGCACCTGTTTTATCTACAAGAGGGGAGGGCACTTTTCCAAGCTTTAGGGCCAAATTTATTCATTTTTCACATTTCTGAACCACCCATTTCCTTCAAATGCAAATGTAAGCCAATAAATGGCAATAAATGATCTATGCCCAGTATGCATACTATACCTACTCTGAGTCTTTTCCCACCAGTTTTGATATAGGCAACATTACTCATAGTGAATTAAGGCCCTCATGGCAAAACTTTTCTGACATACAATTGATGGAGCAGTTATCATTTTATAAGGGCCCAATGACCATAAAATCATAAAAGAAGTCTAATAATTAAGCACAGTAATTTGGTACTGAGATGATATACAGGAGGAATTGTCAAAGATAGGTAGCTTCACACATTTTAGGCACAAAAATAACAGTGGAGATATTTTTATTCCTGAAACAGGACAGGCTAATAATTTAGGGTTCAAGAATAGCAGTATAGTAAAATAGGACCTCAATGCAGGAAAATGCTTATGTTCAGCCAAAAGGCTTCCCCTTCTAGTATAAACAATCAATTGCAATACATACAACTAAAAATAGAAATGAATATATGAATGAAGTTAACCTTTCATTGGCTCTGCCATACCACCATACTTCCTATTTGACAGTCATATGCAAAAATAGCTTCTTTATGTTTTCCTTATTGCTGGCAGTCTGAAACATGCTTTTGTTGTAGTATTATTTATAAGCTTTTGAAATTGGATTTCAAAGGATGCTATTCAAAAATCATTGCTGAATCTGGTGAGTGTGTCAGCAGGTGAATGTGTCAGTCAAGCAACACCCACTCTTTCTGTTTGAAACAGGCCAATTGTTAAATGTAGAAATTCTAGTAGCAATAGTACTTATACTTATATACCACTCCATAGTGCTTTATAGTCCTCTCTAAGCAGTTACAGAGTCAGCATATTGCCCCCAACAATCTGGATCCTCATTTTACCAACCTTAGAAGGCTGAGTCAATCCTGAGTCACTCAGATTCAAATTCCTGGAATGAGCAGTGAGTTAGCCTGCAGTTCTGTATTCTAACCACTGCACCACTATGGCTCTTATACTATTATAGTACTGAATGAACTAACAAATATACACTCAATCTACTTTTCAAAGATAATCAAATGAGTGTCTTATGGCTGATGTTGGCTGGGGAATTCTGGGAGTTGACAGTCAGACATCTTAAAGTTGCTAACTTTGAAAAACACTATTTTAGTACTTCCCACATACACACCCTCCCCCGGAGCCATGAGTGGCCACATATTTATGTACACCTGTTTGAAACAGTGTTGGGATTCAAAAAATTTTACTACCAGATCTGTGGGCGTGGCTCCAAACTACTCAAAATTTCCTCTACCAGTTCTCTAGAACTGGTCAGAATCTGCTGAATACCACCTCTGGTTTGAAGCATTTTTCATGATAGGTTAATGTGGTCAAACTAAAGCGAAGGGGAGATTAAAACAAAGATTATTAATAATCATCCTAAGAAGTCTCAAAACTTCATCATGATGAGGTTTTTCATCATGATTCCAGGTCTGCATCACAGCATGTGACCTGGAACATGTCATATCCCAGAAAAACCTGTGAATGCAGCATGCCAGTAAAATGACACCTGAAGGTTTTTCATAAACCTTGCTAAATGAAACCATGCTACTAAACTGGGTGAAATTAACTTGGTGCTCGGAGATGTTGGGTATATGGTGGGCAATTCATCCATTGAAAAAGCATACAGGATGAGTCTGCTACTGTTCAGGTGTCATCTTTATTGGTTTCCTTCTCAATTTTCTATCTGTCTGCCTGTCTGCCTGTCTGTCTGTCTGTCTGTCTGTGTCTATCTGTGTATGGGGGATGCCTGTCTCTATCTGTGATATCTATATTGGGACAAGGCAGAAAAAATGTGAACAGATTTTCTGAGAGTGGTGTATAACCATTAATAATGTGCACTGTATAATCACTTTCTTTGTAGAGTTTATTGCATGACCAACAGGAGTAGATGCCTACTCCTGTTGAAATGAAAAAAGTGAATATCTAAAGTACCTAGTAAAAGGAATTTAGCATATGCATCTTCTCCTTTCGTGGCATGCAGTGCATGGAATCGGGGGGGGGAGGTGAGCTTATTGGAATCATCATTGGGTTCCACAGTGGGGATTTAGAGAACATCATGACCCAGTTCAAAGCATCAGTTCCATCGTTTTCAACAAAGGGTTCCAATTCAAACTATATATTTGATTCAAGGAAGTATATTGCTCCAGTTCAGCTCTTTGAATTGGTCAGTTGGTTTTTATCAGCTACTTTCCTCTGGTCTGCTATTTTACTTGTGGATGTTGTTAAATTGAAATGTTCCTTCAAAGCTTTGCTCTGTCCTAGGTCAGTAATGTCCTGTTTTCTCCTTTCTTTTTTTGCATTATTGAAAAAAAAAAAAGATGTCTGAATGCATCTGTACAATTTTATGCTGGAGAGTTAAACGCACATTTAATTCAAAGGTGTAATGCAGGGGTTGACAAACACATTGCAGGCTTTAGAGCAAGGTGACCTGGACAGAAACACAGCATGGGCTGTGTTTACAGCATGGGTTACAATTCCAAGAACTACTGTTACACATCTGTGAGCTAGCTTGGCTCTATGTCAGTGTTATTCAAACTCAGCAACTTTTAAATAATGTGGATTTCAGTTCCCATAAATACTGGTTGGAGAATTTTGGAAGTTGGAAGTCTACATATCTTAAAGTTGCTGAATTTGAAAAACACTACACTACATTAATATTCTCAAGTGGAATACTTGCTATTGCACAATTTTGTGAACATCTGATGGCAGCTTTCCCAATAATTCCCTGCATAATAGCAAACTACACCATAATATTTTCCTAAGCTACTGGCAATTAAATCAATGGATAGATTAGACAATTTATTCCAAGCTGCTTTTGGTCTTATTCATTTTTTTTATCCAAATGTATCATTTTGGGTCTTTTTTCTTTAGGCCTCATCTTTTATCATCTCTGTGAGCTCTACGGCTTAGATCTTTCTGAAATTTCTTCTCTGCCCATATTCAGATTGGGGGGAGGTTTTTTTTTTTCAATTTTGTCACATGCTGTACTGGAAGCACATGCCCCAGATACTCATGTTGCTTGGGTTTTAAAATATACAGAAATCATAACATGTTAAAAATATACATGATGATTCATTATGTTAATTAGGCTGATGGAAGAAGGAATTCAAAACACAGGAAAGTCATTAAGTTGCTCTAATAAATGTACTCCAACTACCAACCGTGTATTGCCTTGATATATATATAAGCTCTATTCTTGGAGTTCAACATCCCTTTTTCTCTTTGTATGCTCTAGTGTCTTGGAAATAAAAGCAAATATATGTGTCCCATTATAATGTTGCAAGATCCAATCTGGTCAGTCATCAGGACCAGAGGTTTGTCTTCCAACCTTTCAGTCTCATACCGGAATCCATCTTCAGGAAACTTCTCTCTAGCAGAGCATGTACTGTTCTGTGTGTGGTATTTATAGTGCCTGTTGTAAATGGTTTTTTAGATGTTGGTTGGAATGTATTGATGGCTGGCTTTTAAGTCATTGTTTGCTTGTGCTGCCCAGCCTTTATCTTCTAAATATTTCATAGATTTGTGGTAAATCAGCCTCTCGTCTGTTGACTGATGAGAGGCCCATTTCTCATGCTCCAATCACTTCTCTGGCTGTTTTTGTGCCTGCTCGTCTAACAATCTTAGTTGCTGCAAAATTGAATGTTTGTCCTTGTTCATTGCAATATGAGGCTACTAATGAGTTCAAGTCTCCTCATCTGATTGCTCACTTGTGTTTTTGCAATCTGATGGTTAGCTTCCTTCCCATCTGTTTACATAGTCACAGGGGCATTCTTTAGATTACATTGGAAGTATGTCTCACCTCCAAGCAATCTTTGCAATATGCATGGATATCTAGTGTCTTGGGTCTATGAGAGAGACAGAGATTCAATGGGTGATGTCTCATACTGACTCAGCATTCTGTAAGAAAAATTGCCTATTATATCTCATCCAGCTAATCAAGGCATTCCTGCAGGCATGACTGGATTTCATTTTTCTCATCTAAGAAAAGTATGTTGATAAAATATATTTTAATTAAAACATTTAATATTCAGGAATTTGTTTGACTTAACTGTATACTGGCTTTCTGGAGGTATAGTTCTGTTAGTATTGTCCTGATTTCAGATAATCCTAAACGACAAGTATAAAGGACTCCTTTAAAGCTGTTTGTACTCCTTCCATTAACAGATTACTAAAATAAGAGTCTTTTTCATATGGGAGCTTAAATAGGAAACTGAAGGGGGGGGGAACACAGTTCTATCTATGGATTCATTCAAAATGCAATAGGCTTAATTAAATTAGAGGGTTTTTTAAGATAAACCCTCTAACCAGGTAATTTTGTTTATGGCCATGCTCCTAGGATCAATCAGCAAATCCAACCAAGTTAACAATTATCTGCAGAAGTCCTTAAGAAAATTGATTGGGTTATCTAAGGAAAGTGTCTTTTCCAATTCTGGTTCAGGCTGATGTGATCTATGCTTGCTTTCTTGAGACTCAGATCTAAAAGTTAGCACATTCTAAACTCATACATCAGTGTGAGGCTGAACCCCTTTCCATCCACAAAGAAACCATCTGTGACTTGAAGGAGATTCTCCACCCTTATATGCAGCGGTCTAAAGTATCTTCAATTCAGGGGTGGAATGTATTCAGGGCAGTAGATATGGTTGATAATTCAAGTGGAGGGTTAAATAATGGCATTCACTAATCAAATTACGAATTGAATTCACTAACTGGTAGAAGAATTAGTTGAAACCCATACTCAGGACTCTTAAACAGCAAGAAGAGTTAGCTCAACATGAACTCCCATTCACAGACAATGGGGAAAAATTAGCTCAGACAAGTGCTTACATTCAAATGCATTTGCAATTTTGTTTTGCATACACAGGCAAGTCAGAAAACCAGTGGGAGAAATCATCAGACTTTACAGAGAATAAAATAACTTGGTTAGCATTCTCATCCTCTCATGTATAGAACATGAGTTCTAAATATTTTAATAGTATCAAAGAGAGGATGGAAGAAAAGAATCACTCTTAGGTTCTTCAATCTTCAAAGGAGATAGCATCATAGAGCTATTTTTTTCTCACACCAGCATCCTGGAATGGACAGTTCAAAGATTTCTTATATCAGCTTTTCAGCAGGGTGATTACTCTTAATTAGAAATGCATCAGATGTATTTATCAATTTTATTGAAGGCTGAAAGCATGCATTTTACTTTCATTCAATTATTCACAGAAATATACACCAAGTAACAATCAACATCTTTGTTCCTGGTGGCTCCACAAGCCTTTTTCAGCTGGGGCACTTTCTTCAGAAATGAAAAAGCAAGCAAAATGGAATCCCCAAGCCAAGCAGGCATATGACACCAGAGCACATCTGGTCCAGCACATCTAAGTACTCCTTAACAAGTGCATACCTCAGCCAGAAAAATTACAAAGAGCTTCCTTTGCCTACATCTGTGAGAAATAACATTCAACAATCAATTAAAGGCTGTCCTGTATTTGCAAAGGAGAATGTCAGGATTTTCTAATATACCTTGATCAGCAATCAAAGGACAATGAGGATGTGGAGGATATTCTGCCTTCCACAGAGAATATTTTGGTATAAAACAACTGCAAGGATCTTGACTGATTATTTTGTATTAGAAAGAAAGTAAAGTGAACTTTCAAATAAACTATGTGAGTTTACTTCCCTTTTTTCAATTTATTTTGGTTTTATGACATGCCTTTAAAGCATATGAGGAAAGAAAGTTTCAATTCAGTTTGACTCCACACTGGGTCTGACCATTAATTGTTTTTAAGTCAGAGATAAAATTACCCTTCTCAAATATCACAGTGTCATTCCCAGCTTAAGAAAGACATCCAGATATATTTTGAAATGTATTTTCTGAAAAGAGAAAATGTTTTAAAAAGTTTAAAGACATACCACTAATAACATAATATATACATTCCTGTTTCAATGTCTATAGACTTTTTTAAAAAAGAAAATCTTACAAATTAACATGGAAAGTATGCAAGAGAGTTAGAATTTACCTGGAACTATGGAATCATAGAAATGGTAACGCTTGAAAGATTTGATAGAGGGAAATATAGGTAAACCTGCCCTTATAGGATGGGGTCATCTTATTATTACATAAGCAACTGTAAGAAATGGAGTAAGACAATATCAGTAGTCTTGTGCTTTAAAAGCTACAACTTATTTCTGTTTGTTGACCAGGAAAAGTATCTAGTTGACAAATATATGACAAAACAAATTTATTACGGTAGTTAGGAAGACATACAAATTTATATTCATCTGGTAGTGTCTGGTAGCTCAAAGCTTCTATTTCATGAATTAGAATATAGTTATTCTAATTCTAGTATTGGTGTTCTAATAACAATGTGGGCATCAACTAAATTCCAAATGCTAAAGGTCCAAAACAGCTGCAAACATTAGCACACAGAGACTACAGATTTTCTTGCAGTCTTTGAGGGTTGTGTAGCTTCATTTGTTTTTCTTCCTAGTCTTCAACCCAATTTACACGCTGGTGCTCCCTCTCCAATCTTGAAACAGTTTTCCAGTACTGGAACCCTTAAGTCCTGCATGTTAAACAAAGACAAAATATTTTATCTTTCCGTACTTGAACAACAAATACACTTATCACATAGCTGATGTAACTCCCTGCGCCATACTTTAATCTCTTAATATTGCAACAACGCTATACAAAGACCCCAGAAATTCAATTTTTAAAAAATAAAGCATTTCGGGCATCAGCAAGTTCTTTTAATTATCTGGTTCCTTTCCATCCCCTTATCCTCCCTTAGTGAGTTTATTGAGAATTGGTTGGCAATTTTGCTGACACAATTCTCCCTCTGCCCCCACTCCCGACAATTAATTTCTCACACTAATGCTGACAAAACAGGGCCGATCAGTTGGCTTTCCAGAGCCGAGGACTGAATACGACAGATTGCCTCCCTGTATTTTCTTTATCAAACTTTAAATATTCATAGCTCTTGTCAAATTAAATGAGATGCTTAGCCTGTCATCCTTGGCAACTCATCAAGTCCACAAGTTTTTCCATCTGAAATTTTCTGGCTATTTTACATCTCTCTCTTAACATTATTCCTTGCCAGCTCATTTATCAGTCAGACGTATTCTGAAGAGATCTTGTTTGCTGTTGCCTTATCAAATCATCCCTGAGCCTACCAATTAAGGAAATATACCAGGATACTAAAAGAACAATAAATAAATAAATAAATTCATCAAATTATTAGTTGTTACTAAATTTAGGTTGCAATCTTCAAGTCAGCCTCTGAAGACATTCCAATAAGAGTTGAACAATTGAGCAGATCTCCTATCTCTGAGCATCAGAGGGCAAGTATCATATGCACCTACACACTATACGCAGGGTGTACCATTAGTCAGACCCCATAGGCAATTTATTATGATCAACCTGAATTCCATTTTCTGCTAAACACATTTTTATTCATTTGATGCACAGGTTTTGAACATTACTAAGGACAGTAACATTTTCTCTGATGTTCAACAATACTAATGTGATAGAGTTTCTTAGATTGTCTATTGGCCCATGGAGCCTACCTTTTTGGTGTTGTTTTTTTAATTGTTCAATTCATATCACCTCTCTCTCTCTCTCTTTCTTTCTTTCTCTCTTTCTCTCTCTCTCTCTCTCTCTCTCTCTCTCTCTCTCTCTCTGTGTGTGTGTGTGTGTGTGAGAGAGAGAGAGAGAGAGGGAGGGAGGGAGGGAGGGAGGGAGGGAGAGAGAATGAGAATGAATGGATCATGAATTTATATGAAGGTATGAACATACATATGAAAGATACAATACTCAAGTTTCCTTCAAAGCAGGACATAGAAACAGCAGAATTTCTTCTGGAAGATTTCAATTTATGTAGCACCAGGAAATTACAATAATAGAATTAAGATTTCCATGAAGCCACAGTTCTCAAAACAAGACATAGTCCCCTTGTGAGAAAATGGCACCAAAGGGACTTTTGTTGCCTTTGAGGTACAGCAGAATAGGTCAGGAAACAGGCACCACTACAAATACTAGAGCTCTACTTTATGGACATAAGCTTTAATAATGGAATCTAAAAAGTGTATCTGATGAAATAAAAAGAACGTAACACTGAATATATTACTGAAACACCTTTTAGATCATCTATGTAATGTGAGGTCCTAGAAGAATGGCCAGCCTTGAACAAGGAGTCACATCATTGTAAGGAGTTCCTTTCATTGCATACTTTCAGGTTTCCAAATTTTCAAAACAAGTAAAAACATTGGGGTGAAGCTTTGGTCTTTTGAGATGCCATCACTCACACACATAAACCAGCCATGGTAGTCGAAAAATATTGTACTTGTACTTGAAATCACAGGAAGTTTAAGAAATTGTATAAGAAAAGCAGAACGTTAAATGTTTCAGTTGTTTCTACCTCAAAAAGAGATAAAAATAAACTCTTGTACATGAAACAGGCTTACCTTAATACTGATTCACACAGTTTCTGTTTTTCAGCATTTCAGTGTTTCAAGATTTGTGACAGAAATGTTAAAAAAGGTTTGAAATTTAAACATTGAATGAAAATTCTGAAGTTTCTTACTTCTAAATATCTGAGCTTTTCTGCCCAGAAGAATTATTTTATGGTTTTGTTTCATGAAGTGCTTCCTTGAATGTTGTTGTTTTTTTCTTTTATTAGGGAGATCTTTTTCCTCCTGTTGGTGAAAAAGCTGTGACTAATACTGAGACTTAATATAGCATCATAGGAAAAAAATAGCCCCCAACATATAAATTTTTAAACTGAGGAGAGGTTTTTTTAACATTAGGGACCATACAAGTTAGTTTTGCCCCATTTTATGACCTTTCTTGCCACAGTCATTAAGTGAACAGTTATTAAATTAGCATCATGGTTGTTTAATGATAACAGAACAGATAACAGATAATTGGAGTTTGAAGGGACCTTGTAGGTCATCTAGTCCAACCCCCCGTCCAAGTAGGAGACCCTATACCATTTCTGACAAATGGCAGTCCAATCTCTTCTTGAAAGTCTCAAATGATGATGCTCCCACAACTTCTGAGGGCAAGTGGTTCCATTGGTTGATTTTTGTCACTGTCATAAAGTTTCTCCTTATTTCCAGGTTAAATCTCTCCTTGTTCAGTTTCCATCCATTATTCCTTCTCTGGCTTTCAGGTGCTTTAGAATCTGGCTCCCCATTGACTTTGCTTGTCAGAAGATTGCAAAAGGTGATCACATGACCATGTGACACAGCAATGGTCATAAATATGAAGCAGTTGTCAAGCATCTGAATTTTGTCCATATGATCACAGGGATCCTACAAAGATTGTAACTCTGAAAAATGGTCATGTCACATTTTTCAGTGCCATTGTAACTTTGAACGGTCATTAATGAAGTGTTGTAAGTTGAGGACTACCTGTATTATGCTTGCAAGGAACTCTACCAAAAGTAGGTTGGCAGATATTTTGGTTAGAATTGATAGAAGATTTTTATCAACTTGAAAAGTCTGTCTAAAAAAATCATCCCAGAAGCTGGAGATAGCAAGATTTTTAGTTCCCCTGTCCTTAGTTCTTTTGAGAGAAAAGCAAAGTTCCTCAAAACAAGTCCCTCATACTGGGATCAAAGGCAAAATGGAAATGGAGATGCTTTCTTTAAATGGGCCACTCTTGATTTAGTCCTCACAATTGCCTTCTGGATATGGATTAGTTTCTACTTTGTCTTCAGGGCAAGCAGCATAATGTCTGAGGGTAAGGGATGCTTGTGAATCAAGTTAGGCTTTTGATACTTGAATTTAAAAAACCTATTTGCCACTAAACTATAAAACTAGATCAAGAAAAGGGAATTGATCGCTAAAAATAGAAAGGAGGCAGTACATATTTTATACCCATCCACCATTTTTCTTTGCTCACAATTCTTGTCTTCGTATCAGGAAAAAAAAGGTTAGAAGGCTTACACTACTGCTCTTTATTTCCAACAAAAAAAATCCTATTTCAATTTTTTTTCAAGTAATTTTTGACATAAATATCTTTATATTCCTCCCATGAGATACTTTTCCTCCATTATCTTTCTCTGTATAATTTATGCCCTTGGTTTATCTAAGTATGATTTACAACTGGAGGAAAGCTTTAGATGGGCTTTATTTGCTATCATCACTGAGTGATTTATGCTGAATGTTCATTCTTGTATAGCATTAATTAAAAAAAATCTCTTTGTCAAATGTTCTTTATTTACTAACTCACTGGAAGAAAATATGACAGTTTCACAGATTAAAGAAGGCTGTCCTTTAAACACCATTACAGTCTTGTACAATAGAATTATTTGCTGTTAAAAGCACAATATTCAATGGGATAAAAAACAAAAGTGGTTAGGAAAAGCTCACCAAGACGCATGTTTAATCAAAAGGAAAATATAGCTCAGTTTAAATATATGTAAAATTATGCACATTGGAAAGTTAGAAATATCCTAAATTCAGAAATGCATTGATGGAGATCTACTTGTCTTTTTTTTTTTTAATGGAGGGGTTTGTTTGTTTTTTGGTCCCTTTAAGTCATTGTTGACTCTTGGCAACTGCCTAAACAAATCCCTGCAGTTTTCTTGACAATTTTTCAGCAGTGGTTTGCCATTTTCCACTTCCTAGGCTGAGAGTTTCTATGTGGTCCAAGGTCACCCAGCTGGAAGACCCTGACTCAGTTTGTGGAAGCTGTGAAAAAAAAAAAAAATTACATGGAATCCATAAGAAAGAGATTGAAAACAACATTGTGTTACCCTTGTACAAATCAGTAGTATATCTACAGATGGCTTATAATGTACTATTTTAGATACCTCATTTGAAAAAAAAATACTGTATGATGGAGACGGAAAAAGTGAAGAAGAGGACAGCCTAAATTATCAGGAAGTACCAAAATGTTCCTTATATGAAAAGATTAAAAGACAGAATTATCTTGGCTTTTTTTAAAAAGGCAGTCAAGATGAACATAATCCACATGAACAAAATTTTCCATGACATAGAGAAAAGGTAGAGTAAGAATCCTGTCTTTTCTGAAAGTACCACAGTTGGGTCTGATGACATGAAGGTGAGTTAGAAGAGAAAAATTGTGTTTCTTCCTAAAATGCATAATTAACTAGCATAATTTATGGTCATAGACATAGTGATCATTACTAACTTGCATGGCTTTGAAAGGGCACTGGATAAATTAAAGAAGGATATGCCTTAGCAGTGTTTATTAGTCTTGGGGAGTCTGTTTTACCTCCAAGTTGGGAGCATCATATCTCTAAATACCAGTTTCAGGGCAACAGTACTCTCCTTTTCCTGTTTATGAACATAGCAGAGCCATCTTTTTGGCCAATATAAATATCAAAATGTTGGTTTCAGCCTTATCCAGCAGGGCCAGTTCTTTGTTATATATTTTTATTATTTACATATACAAATATCAAACACAATGTGACCATCCTGGTGTTTCCTCTCCGATACATATTGAAATAAAATACAAATAACACACATGCTTTTTATACATTACTGGTTTTGTGCAATTATTTTTGACCGATATACACATTTTGGTACATAAATGGCGTCACATTCTGGGTCTGCTTAGCCTGGTTACTTTATGTACTGCCTCCTATCTCTCAATTCCAACCATTTGTAAAATCTATTCTATGTATCGTAGTATTCTGTCTCCCTTTTATTTTTTAGTTCTAATGTCAATCTATTCAGTTCCGTGAAAACCAAAATTTTCTTCATTATCTCCCTTTCTGAAGGTGTATTTTCACTTTTCTATTGCTGGGCGTATACCATTCTTGCTGCTGCCAGAATGTGTAGTATTAAATATATTAACCCTTTACTCTATCTCTCTGTTGTAATTCCTGCTAGAAATAGTTCTGGATTGAATTCTAAGTGTTGTCTCACCATTTTTTTCTAGCCACATCTGAATCTGTCACCAGCAGGGCCAGTTCTTATGTCACTGGGTTATTTAGATTTGTTTTGCTTGTGAGTCAAAACAGTGCATCAACACCACCACCATTCCAACAGACAGAGAAGTCACGCAGCTTCAAAAAAGCCTTCAAATCTTATGAAGAACCATTGTGAGTTCTAGACTACTGTGTGCTTCCTTACTTACATTACAAAAGGAAATAAAGTACTTGTTAGCATCAATGTTGAATAGATAGGTCATAGTAGTCCAGATAACCAGCCCTCCCTGGTTGCTGCAATTCACTCTTGGAAATCTGACTTTGTTTTGCCATAAAGCCTTAAACCAACCACTCTTTCCTTGTTCCTTCCTATCCTTGAAGTAAAGTAATATTGGAAAGTCCAAACCATTTGCAGAATTTTGTTAAGCAGGTCCGAGTGCTAAAATTGGTGAAGATCCCTTTGGACCTTGGGCATGTCTGAAGAATTAACAATTTCCTTGCAGCTTTGTGTCATTGCATTCTTTACCCTAAGTATATTCCATAGCCATTTATATTCTCACACACTTCCATTTTGTTATTTTAATGTCAGAGATGTCATTTGAATGTTAGATGCTCATTTGAGTTCCAAATGTATTCTTCTTGTATACTTTTGTGCATTTTGTATGTGAAACCATGAGGTACTTACTGTTTTCTAAACATATGTTTTTTTCTCTGATGTGTCATCTTTAATAACCACAAGGAAAAACAACAAGAAGTGAAAGAAAATCTAATTTGTATTCCTTGGGATATGTCTAGAAACTGTAACCAATTCCTTCTCCGACCCTGTCTCCAATTTTGTGTAAATGATTTAAAAGTGCTAATCCAGTGCACTCACAAAAAGGAAAAGGCAATGTTGATGACATATGGTAAATGTAGAGAGTGAGCTAAGTTTATAGTTCCAGACAAATATCCTAGAATGGTGTTTAAGAGAAATTAAGAAATTATTTTCCACTTCTGACTTTTGAGTTTACTATTAACATATCAATCAATCAATCAATCAATCAACCAATCAATCAGAATAGAATTGCAAGGGCTTGGAGGTCTTCTAGTCAAGCCCCCTGCTCAAGGAGAAAAGAGACCCTATACCATTTCAGACAAATGAAGCCTCATAAATTAATTTTGAATGTCTATAGTATTCTAGGTTTAAAAAAAAACTTTCTCTGTCCTTTTATATATCATAATACATAAAAAAAAAATTTAAAGGAGAGCCAAAATGGAAAACATCAAAATCAGATCTAATTTTCAGATTACAAATAGCAACAGTAGCATTTTGGACATACACACATTGCCAAATGTTTGTTTTCTACTAGTGATACAACCAGTTCATTTCTGTTCATCTCACTCTAGTTGCATTTCATCTATTACCCAAAAGGTCAATGTATGTAAAAAGACAACTTACGCATCTTTCGAGCTAATTCAAATTATAGACAGTAGCAACTAAAAGTATAGGTTAGTTTTGCTGAGGTCAGAACAAACAATCTGAAAATAGTCAATAGCTATTATAATAATAATGCACAGAAGTGTCTACCACTTATCTTGCCTCAAAGCATGAGTTCTTGGCCTATTATAACACTCAGGTGGGAAAAAGAGGTTTAACAATTGAACCATGCTTCTCATGAATAAGTGATGATGATGTTACTTCTGCTGTGTTTGTATTTTTACTTGGCAAATACTGGATTTCTTTAACAGCTTTTCTCATTGTCACAAGTAACAATTTAAGATAGAGCCATGTCTTTCAGGCTTCTAGTTCTATTATCAGCTGAGAGAAGCCTGATACCAACTAAAGTTTTAAATAAGTTTGGGAGAAGGTTTAAGAGCAGAAAATGGGTAGAAAACAAAGCCATATTCCACCCAAATAATTCCAAATATGTGAAATTGGATGAATGAATATGATTGCAAAAAATAGACATACTATCTTGATATTTGTGCCATTGAACTTGTGGGGATTTACTTTGAGTAAACACAGAGATTCTCTCTGTTATATTTAGGCTGTAAAAATCCACATAAGACATCAGCTAAGTTTCTTTTGCAAATCCAGCATAGCATCTTTTTCCATATCATTCTTGTAGCCTGTCATTTTTAAATCCACCTTCATCTTGATTGGTAAAATGTGTTCGTCTTTGACAACACCTTTGAAACATAGTCTATCTATAGATAACAAACACTCTTAAAATTAACTTCCAGGTCCCAAAAATATCCTTCAACATTTTGTTCCATTCTGCCTTGCTAAGTAAAATCTCTTCTCCTTTCATTGAAATCCTTTATTTCCTCTGGTTTCCTCTATTGTCCAATATACAAAATCTTATCCCATCATTTTAAAAAAAGGATAATCCAGAACCAAATCATTTTCTCACAGGAAGGATTTTTGTAATTCCAAAATCTTATTTAAAATCCATCTGGATATTTAGTACATTTTTAACTTGCCCAAAAAAATTAAAGTTTTGCTGTTTATTCCAAAAGCATTTTTTAGATCCTTAAACTTGCATTTAAAATGTAAGTTTTAAATTTTTGCTAAGGATTGAAAGAAACTTATCCAATACCTGTTGATCCAAATATTTATAATAGCTGAAAAACAATTAACAAGTAATTTCTAAACTTGATTTTTAAAAAAGTATGAGAACTTAGTGCCCTTTCAAAGGTGCCAGCCATAATTTTTTCAACATGGCCTCTCTCTCTTTTCTCAGAGTTCTAAACCTGCCAATGGTCTCATTACAAGTGGCAAAGGTGTGGTGTATTTGTGTACAATCTCAAGTCCTCTCCTTGTCCAGAAAGGAATTATAATAATCACATCTGCTTGCTGGCTCTTCATTCCACTGAGGCCATTGGTTCCATTTTCAGTGGAGCTGTATTTAGTTCATAATTTCTTGCCTGAAAGTTCTGCAGGCAACACATTCTTTTGCTTTCTGATACTTGAAGCTTAATAGTATACTCAGCCAATATGTACACTAGTGAGCAGTTACATCCCATTCAGTAGGCCAACTTTCTTGAACTTCAATTCACCAAGTATCTAATTAATTATGTGTCTGATTTACCTCTCTCTGTGTGCAGAGCACAATGTTTCTTAAGCCCATTTCAAAAGAAGTTTGTTTGATGCAAAGCTAATGCAGCTAAAGATGTGGAACCCACTGGAGAATTCAAAACTGTTTACCAATGTCTAATGTTGTTATACATCTTGTTCATAAAAATCTCAGATGATGGCTCTTTAATGGTATTAAGAGGTACATATTCCCATCATTCTCTTTGATTTGCTGGAATTTTTTTTACTGAAATCACATACACCGATCCACTGTAGCTGAATCAAAATTAATTATTGTGGTTGTTTTAACAGGAAATTAATTCTTAATTAAATTCTTAATTAATTAAATCAAAATTAATTATTGTGGTGTTTTTTTTTATTGTGATGTGGCATATTTGTTTTTGATCAACAACAGCTGTTAAAATTTATGGAAATTTTTAATGAGAGGACATGTAGCATTCTAGATACCCTTCAAGAAAGGAGGAAAACTGTTTAATAGTGAACACTATTCACTATTAACACTATGGGAGGGGGGAAAGGTAGAATCGTGGATTATAAGTATAAAGAGGTCATTTAGACTCTTGATTCCTACCCTCTGCTCAGGAACCCAAATTAAAGTGTCTCCAACAGAAGAACATCTACTTTCTACTTGTGTACATACAGTCAAAGGCAAAACACCTCCTCTCTGGATAATTGAGTTCCACTATTGAACTGCTACTATTGTTATCAATTTTACCCCATTACATTAAGTTCTAATCTTTCTTCTAGTAACATAAATTCATCATTCTTCATATCGCACTGATATTTTTGCTTGAATGCATGGATCCCCTTGCTGTCTAATTGTGCCAGATTCTAGAGTGAATGTGATGTTGGACATGCAAGAGTGCATACCACATTTGGCATGTTATTTAATTCTTTGATTAAAAACATGTTGTGGTTGCAGATTAACTTACAGCAGGTCATAGTCTAGAAGAAGGAAGTATAAGGAAAATCTAGACTGTAACAATGATCAGATGAAAAATCTAAATGAAGTCCAAGTACATAAGCTATATCACTGAAAAAGCAGCTCTCCAAACATAACTTGTTTCAACGTGTCAGTGCATACTGAACCCTCGGATGTTTGAAGAGTATCAAATGAAATAGTAGGAAATAAGATATTTTGTGGGAAAAGGAAATATCAGGCAATACATGGAACAGAATACTTTTAGGGAAAAGGAAGAGAGAAAATGTAGAAGAGTATGAAGAGGAATGTAGAATTACAAATGTGGAATTAGAAAGCAAGAATTGAGAAGAGGTAAGAGAAATAACAAAGGAAAGCAGCTGAAGAAAAACAAGGAGAAGTGAAAAAGAGAATGTGACTGCAATATATGAGACGACACACAGAGACAAGAATCCAAAAGTAAGCTAAGAAGGAGGAGACATCTATGATGGAATTGAGAGCAAGATGGATCAATGGAGAGATAAAGATTACAGAAAAAGAGACAGGTGAAAAAATGGTCGAGCAAGTGGGTGGAATAAGAGATAAGGAAATGAAAAGAATGTAGCAAGAGTTGTGTCAGATTAGACAGGCAGAAGGTGGCAGAGGGGGAAAACAGACAGGGCAAAGGGAATCATGTGGTTAAGCCAAAATAGTAAATTAAAATAGCCCAGGAGAAGATTTAGCAGTGTAGAAGCATGGATATTTAGTTGTTGAGGTGAAAAACCATACAGGTATTTAGATATGAGAAGCTTGGAAATCAAACTCAGTATTTAATTCACAGGGTCTTGCCATGCTAAGAGATTATTGACCCTAATTTCTCAAACAGCTGCAAAATGTTTACAATAGGGCAAATTTATTATAAAGAAGAGATTGTCAAGGCTGTCATAAAGTTCCATTCATTAAATATTTCCTTTTTTGTTTGAAACTGTGGGGTAGCTTTCTTGAATCAGGCTTGAGATGTTCAGGGAAAAATTAAAGGGGATTTATCATTCCATTGCCAAGTCCTATTCATGATTGAGATAGCCACAACATCAAATATTACTTAAAGAAACTGATAGGAGCTGGAAAAGGCCCAATGGAAGCCTTGGAGTAAACCAGTACTTGAAGAGACCACAAATCCAATAGCAGGGCTGTAAATATTCCACAGCTGCACAAATTACTCAAATTTGCTGAATGTTTTTTAGTTACAACAAAAGGCACGAGCAATATGTCCCTGCATCTCTAATACCTTTGACAGTAGGACATGGTTTCTCACTCTGTGGGACAAGATCAGTCTTAACTATATGGCACAGATGCAAATACACATTCTCTCATGTAGTCACATACATACCACTGTGTACATATGTGATTACATATAGTTTTAGTAATATTATAGCATAAAAATAACAATTATGTGGAGCCTAGCTGTATGTACAATGCTTCTTGAGATCTCTTATTTAAGACATGGGAAAATAAAAGCAGATTTCCTGCTAGGCAGTTGGATGTTGCATGTACACTTGGATTAAAATGTACTGAACAGAAACACAATGAACATTTTAAGGGAAAAAAAGATAAGTAACCTTTCAGATTGTTCTCAGAAATAAGTGCTCTATGTTCTCTACTACTAAGATTAACAGTGCAGGTTGAAGGACCCCTGGCTGGGAAGTAACTGGAAAGAAATTAAGGACAAAGACAATTGGAGGAAGAACCTTTTGATATGTGGAAATCTATAAAGAACAACAAGCAATATAGAACATAAATGAGGTTTCCATAGTCTTCCTTAAGAGTTGTAAAATAGAAGATGACTAGGGTGAGCACAAGGGAGGGGCCAAACACATCACCAGTCATGAATCCCTTCATGCCCATAAGAGATCTATCTCCAGCCATCTTGAATTCTTTCTACTCTTATCTCCTGCTAATTTCCTTTGGTAGATTCTTGCAGAGAGCTTAAACTTGCAATAAATCTTTATACCCACTTGAACTGATTTTTCTGGCTCTTGACAGTAAATCTGAAATTCTCATGTTTCAACTTTAAGGATTTTTTTTCCCAACTCCACAGCACTTTGATTTTCTCTTTTAAGAAATGTGCTATTTGTATATCCCTACATGTACATTCCACACATTTGAACAAGCTTCTTCATGTTTTATAAACAGCTTTCTGGTTGCAATTCATTTCTGCTGGACACCTTTCCTTTCATGAAAGCAACTTGATGCACTTCTTAAATTGGGAATTGGGAAACTACATTCAAATATAAACAGATGTTCAATGACTGTGTCCTAATTCACATAAAGGTTTGAAAAATTTGAACTGAATTAATCAGTAAATAAAAATGGATGGGTATGACCATTTTTCACCTTTCTTTTTTTTCTCTGAACTCTGACAAATTTTGTCATAATAATTGAAGCCAGAAAAGTGAATTGAAGAAAAGGAAAATGTTGTAGGTTGGTTGGTTGGTTGTCTATCAAGATAAAATATATCTCCAAACAAACAAACAATAACATTTTCCTTTTCTTTAATTTACTTTTCTGGCTTCAGTAATCATGCCAAGGTTCACAGATGTATAAGCCCCATGTACTCTCCTTCCTGATAAATCAGTCTGTTCTCTGACCTCTTCTGATTCTTTTTTCACATTAAATCAATTGAGTTTCATGTTCTTGTCAAAGATGCTTCCTTTTAATGCTATTATTTCAAATGGCTTACAGAGAAACAATTTGAAAACAAAGGAAGGGGAAGCAGTTGGGGACCAAATAAGATTGTCTTTGTGTTCATTTGGCTGCTTTTTTAAATTAGAAAGGGATCCCAACAGACCAAGAAGAAATATGTTTTTGTAATTGAGGCAGAAGGCTCAACATGTCCAAGTAGACACTCATCTAGACATTTTTTTGAATAAGTTTTTGATATGGGATTTTGCTAAAGAATGTATTGCAAGAAAATGTTCAGATCAAGAGCTGCTTTAGATTTCATACAGTTTCAGAAGATCCTGAGTTTAACTTTGGGTTTGTTTGTTTGTTTGAACATTTGTATAGCAGCCTATCTTATAACTAATTCTGGACAGCTCCCAGAGAGGTTTCCTGCTGATTTTTTAATCTACCTTTTCTCCAAAAAGGTTTTATTTTTACATTCTAACTCATTTTAGTGTCTCCAAGCATCTTCTCTAGATTAGGCTAAGAAATAATGACTGGTACAAAATTATGCTTGGATGCACCTCATAATACTTCATAGAAGGAGGTTTGCTGGCTTGCTTGTTTGTTTGTTTGTTTGTTTGAATAACTTAATGCACCTCCAGCTAAACACTAGCAAACCCAATTACAGTAAAAAAAAATAGTGTTAGATTCAACAGTGTCTTTGGTGACAGGGTAAGAAAAAGTCAGAACTGAAGCCTCCACTGTTTTGTATTTGTATTGATGTTACAACCATCTACAAAGAGCTTTTATCATAGTGATGTAACCAGCACCTTCACAAATTCACACACACCTTCACTTAGAAGGTTAGAGAAGTACTCACTAAACCTATAGAGATCCTGGCACAAGTGTGTGTGTGTGTGTGTGCACATATGTGCGCACATGTGTTTGCGCCCTGGCAACTATCAAGAGGAAGACCATTTTGCCTAAACTGATCTGCTTCAACACCCCAAAGGTTTGTTGGAGGATGGCAAATAAATCTTATTCCCGCCAGCCTCCAAGACTTTGCCAGTGAGATGTAAGGAGACATCTCTCTTATTGGGAATGCAAAAATCCCTGCAACCACTATGTGGCAGGAAATATAGGTATCTATATATCTTGGTTGCCATCTTGTGGCTGTCCAAAGTTTTTCACAGCTCATCTATTAGGTGTTCCGAAGAGGAGACAGAAGTACAAAATAAACAAAAAGAGAAGCAAAAATATATCTACCAAAGGGTGGAAATGGACAAAGGGCAAATTTTAGAACAACTGGAGTGGCTAGTATAATTGAACCCAAATGTTTCTAGTGCTAGCTAGAAAAAAATTCTAATAATTTCACTGTGTCACTAGAATTAGTTAAACAGCATACATGCATCAAAACACTATAAAGGCAATTTTCAGTATTGCTAGCAACAAAGACAAATGCAAGTGTTTCTCCTTGAACCATTCAGGAATGCCAACAGCTAGGATTTGTTAGTCAATAACATGTAATTTATAACCATCAGAATGAATACGAACAACCTTGAAAGGAAATGTGATAAAATCAGCTGATTGACACTTTACACCTCTCTTTTCAGTGTATTTCAGTGTTCAGTCAATACAGGAAGAATGAGTTGGTGAAGTTGTCTCATGGGTGGGAAAGCAGTCCGAATGTCAGTCAGGGTAAAGTAGGCCACCAGAATTGCATGGAGTATGTTATGGGTGCTTTTCATGCAGTAAGTACACATACAGCCCTCAAGGTTTTGGGTGCCTTCACAAACTTGTTCCAAAAAATGTGAGAGAAAAAAATAAGGGGAAAAGATACATTAAGCAAAATAATCATTTCACTTATTTAATTTAATTACTTAATTTTCTTTCATTTTAATTTGGAATATAGTAATGATTTTCTCATCATTCTTCTGAACAAGGCACATAGAACAGAGTTGGAAGGGACCTTGGAGATCATCTATTCCAACCCCCTGCTCAAGCAAGAGAGTTTATTCCAAATATTAGCCTCTACCTAGGATCAAACTCACAGCCTCCTGATTGTGAGGCACAAGCTCCACCTATAGACCACCACACTAGTTGGATTATTATGTATGACTGGGCTTGCTAAGAAATGAAAGGCAGGGCAAATCCTGGGTTTTTCAGGATTCATAACCTGTCCTTTGCTTCACAGCTCTAAAATGGGTAAGGGTTAATATCTTGTTAAAAACATCATCATCTACTCTATGTCTATGGGAATTTTCAATCATCCAGCCATGGTTGTCCCAAAGATGCTTTTCCAAAATGCAATTGGACTTATCTTAGTTTTTTCCTCTTGAAAAATGTTTCATTTCTCATTCAAGAATTCTTCAAAATGAAAGAAGCTTTTCAGGTGAGAAGTGAAATATTTTAAAGGCAAAAACCAAGATAGTCCAGCTGCTTTTTGGAAAGGCATCTTTTGGATAGTCATCATTTACTGCTTTTGTTCAGTTGTGCCCAGATAGACAGAGTGAAGATGGCATACATCAAGTATCTAGAAAGTCTCAGCCAGGTTTTTTCTTAACCTGCTATTCAATCTAACTGAAGGGCAAATGTTGTGGCAGAGCCACAAGAGGCCTGGACCTCCAAAATAATTCTTCCTCATAAATCTGCTTTAGTTAATTAAACGTAAGCCCTATGACCTGTTTGGTTTAACCCTTGGAAGGATAGAGTCACGATTCAAAGTAGATTGGAGATAAAAATACTACTGTTCTTCTGGGAAGCTTATTATTAGAGAGTGGCATAACAATTATGACTCTTATCACCTTGAGGAGGAGGGCAAATTGAAGTGATAGATGGGCATGGAGGATCTGTAAGGGAGTAGGGAATCAATTTCTCTCTATCCCTGGTGCGAATTTTATTTGCATTGTGAACTGAAGGGCAATGACTTCAGGCTGCAAATTCTAACTTACCAATTGCTATTATTGTCCTGTTGCCTGGAACTGAGTTGCCTGCTGAGGAGTAATTGAAGCATTCAGTCTCTTGAGAGACCAGAACAGCATTTGCATTGGCTGAGTATAAACTTGAAAACAAAAGCTACAGATCTTCCTTTCAGTAAAGACAGACTTTGAATTTGCATTGTTTGGATTAATTAAGGCTTGTGTGTTTAACTCTGTGGTTTGTTGAACTGATTCCGTGCCTTTTTTCTTTTTTGAAGTTAGATGTGTACAAGTTTAATCCAGTCTAGTTCCACGGGAACTATATGGGCAGAGGTTATATAAGTCAATTCTTACTTAGCACCTCATCAGCACACAATGCTTCATAAACTGTGCAGCAGGAGAAATACTTTGTTTTACTTTGACTCCAAGTAAATGTTCCCAGAAGGCTACCAGGGAGATATAGAAAACATCTCTTCCATCCTTTCTTCCAGATAGAAGTAAGGCTAAGTTACTACTGTAAGTGTTTTATTATTATCATTTTTATTACTGGAAGATGGATTTGAAGAGATCCAAAGAGAGGGCAGACATATCTACAAGCTCCAACAACTTCATAAAAAATGTTGGAAGCTGCATTGCACCATTGCATTACAAGCTTTGCCTCTTTTATACATACATGTAATGTCATTAGGCATGTACAAAAAGGGTAGAGTTTGTTATGTGATGGTACAATATGGTACTGAGTTTGCCATTTGTTCTTTTGATACCCTACCTACAGATTCCCCTAAGAAAGGCATTGAAGGAAATCCATCTATAAAATAACTCCATGAGGAGTTACTGGGGTCTTGTTATGATCATTTGACTTTAAAATCTCCTACATTATGAAATGTGTTGATTATTTTTCTATACTAACCCGTTTTCTCCTTTTTTTATTCATAAAAGGAGTTTTCTTCATTTTCTATGCCTGCTAAATTCATTCTAAAGTCCTTGACTAAAAGAAAAACACCCCACAGTTGCAGATATAACTGATAATATTTCCTCTTCTTATTTTCCCTACAATTCTGTGATGTGAGTTTAGCTGAGAAAGAGTGAATATTCCAAAGACACCAAGTCAATATTCATGTCTAAAGCAGCAATAAAGCTCACAGTCTCCTCTTAACTCCTCAAAACTCTTAACACTAAACCAGTCTAGCTCTTGTTTTAGGAGCCATTTATTTATTTAATTTATTTTATTGACCATCCATCTTACCACAAGGTAACTCTGGGTGGTTTACAATATTGAAATATTACAAAACCTATACACGGTCAAAGGATAAACACTCATCCCTAACTAAAATAGGGAGTAGGGATGAGAGAGGTAGTAGGATGAGCAGGGGGGACGTGGGATCTGTTATTAGTCTGTCAAACACACCCAATGTAAACCCCCAATTGGAGCCCCAAACTAGCTGGCCAGTTGGCTGAATTTTGATCATGTGATTGTGGGGATGTTGTCATAGTTTTAAATGTAAAGACTGGTTGTAAATAACTTTTTTTTTCAGTGCAGTTGTAACTTTGAACCATCACTAAATGAATGGTTGAAAGTCAAGGAGCTTCTGGTGTTGTAAAAGGCAATGTTGTATGTAACCTTCTGAAAGGTTACATAAAATAGTAAAGAGGTTCTGTTTCAGTGACCATTAAACCTCATCAAGACATCAAAATAAATCATACTTATAAATCATTCAAAAGAGACAAAAAAGCTAAAAGAAAACAAAAGATCAGAACACAACCTCCCCATCAGCCAATATCCCAGATAAGCAGGGATTAATTCCAAGCAAACAATCAAGCAGAAAACATTACCCTAATCAAGGTCATCATGCATGCTGATGCTAATGGCTAGTTGGGGTAGTGAAACATCTGCAAGCAAGCAACTAAGCTCAGAATGCGCCAAGAACTCTGGAATCCATCAGAAAATAAGTATGATTAAGCCACAATTGATTGCACAGTTTACTGTGAAATCTGTGGACTTATACTAGAATTAATAATTATATTTTTTGTTAAAACATATATAAGAGAAAAGGAAACTGAAGCATCAAGTGGAAGATAGGATTTTTATATTTATACAATGCTACATAAGAAACCATGGACCATATGTTAAATCTGATTTTCATGATACTGTCATTTTTATAAATCTGTCATTTTTAAGAGGATCTGGGGAACATGCTTTATTTTGGTGCTGTGAAAGTTTATGTTGGTTTTTTATTGTTAATGCTGATTTATTCCAAGGTATTGCAGTGACTGGTCTCTTTCTCTTACTTCTATAGTAAAAATACTGCCAAATCCTGCAGTGAGCCAAATCCCCCTTTTTTCCCTTGAGAGCAAAAAACTGTCTACTTTGAAGACAAACTGTCTACTTTCGAAGAGAGGACCTATTGCAGTGAACCAATGATGACTAAAACTTTTCTGAGAAATATCAGTCGGGATTTTCTGGTATTGGATTTCTTTTTCCTTTACATTTTTATGTCAATGCCAAGCTAAAAAATTTTCCTGCTCTTGTATAATTTCTCATTCCATTTGTAGGAGATAATTTGCTTTAGAATTTTACCCAAAGAAGATAAAAAATTGGGGAAAATTCTCTTGACCGGAGCTTGTTGTTTTTTGCATTTGTTTACTTAAAAAATAATTTGTGGCACAATCACTTCTCCATTTATTTGAAATGTTCATGATTGTTCATGATTTGGTAAAATAACAGAATGTAATGTCAAAAAAAGAACTCTTTCCTCTCCTGAAGAATTTGAGAGAAATTACCCATCAAATTGCTTTGAATAAAAAAATTGGGGGCAGAATTTTGGAAGTTCATTATTTATGAGCTCTGTTTTACACATAGTTATGACAAATCTATTCTCTGTTTTTCATTGTCTTGCTCATATGTTTTCATTTTGACTGGAGAAAGAATATTTTTTTTAATTATTTTAAGAATAAATGAAAAATGTTAATTCAGTCCTTGAGTGCTGCATTTTATTTGACCAGCCCTGAGAACTCACAAATATGAGTGTGTTTTGGTTTTTTTTTTTTTTTTTTTGGGGGNTTTTTTTTTTTTTTTTTTTTTGGGGGGGGGGAACAGAATATACTCAAATCCAAACTGATTGAAAATTCTTCCACTAACTATCTCAAACAATTCTTATTTATGAAGGATATCTAAGATTAACCTGCCATAGATAGAAAGAAAGTTAACTTTTCTATTAGGTATTACAACATTTGTAATTCTCTGGGTTTCCACCTAGCAAGGAAATCCCACCATTTAAAGAAATGTCTGCTTTCATGGCAAGTTGAATAGATATTTTCAGTTCAAAGATTCAATACAGGTTAGCAAATACCAGTGAAATATTTTTCACAGGCTTGAATCCATCCAGCCTTTTCTAACACAACATCCTTCCAACATATTTCTCTCAGCTCGTGATGGAGTATCTGATGTTCATCAAGCTGAAAAAAGTTCAGTTTAATTTGAATCATCCATATATTTGTTTATAATGGACATAGAAAAGGAACCACAGGCTTTTATGAGATGAGCTGAATATCTAGAAGACATCTAAAAGAAACAAATCTTTATCAAGAAGATACCTAGAAGTAGATCTTTCCTTAATACGTTGAGTCACTCTTCAACAAATATACTGACTCAGGAGTAACAGCATTAAAGTTAATGTCATGCATTCAGTTCCTTTAAACAATTGCTGTTTTGATTCCACTGAAACACATAACAAAAGGTCAAAAGGTTATTTCATCCAGACTGTGTACTTTTTTCCAGTGCTATAGGCTTTTTAAAAATAACTTCTTTTCAAGGGCTGAATGCAACACAGAAGATATGCAAAGCATATTAAAAACTTAACTAAATCAGATTATCTCCAAGAATCTGGTCCTTCACTGATACCAGTGGGAAGTTTCAACTAGAGCCTGAACAATGACAAGCTGGGTTTAGCTACATGACAGTTTTCAATACTTGATAGAACTTTGTACAGATCACCTTGCCCATGAAATAATCTCACTGAAAAAAGGAAGGGTAATTATTTCCTTTTTCCATTGTGCATTTCTGGGTTCCTCAGGAAAGCAATTTTTCCTATGTCTTCCAAAGAAAACTACTCAGTTTTAATTGTAGAATTCTCCGGAGTATTGTGTCAGGTGGAACTATGATATGTGAATGAAAAGGATAATTCATAAAATCTGGCCCTATACTTCCCTGCCCAATATTTATTTTATTCTTGTTTCAGTTTAATTCTACTCTTCATCCAGATAGCTCAGGATGACACAAGTGGGGTAGTCCCTATATCACAATATATGTTATCCTTAGTCAACATTTTCTGAATTCATTGACATTCATGTTGTGGCTGTTTTATTTTGCAATTTTGATGATGCAAACAACATCATACACATATGATTGATAACTCAATTCCTCAGGAGAAAGAAATATCTGATAAAAATGAATATTTTGTGGAGAAAAATTGTTCTGGCAGAGAAGCAAGATGTGAAGCTTGACACTTATTTGAACACTTATTTAAATCTTCTCCCTAAAATGTATGCGCAGGCATGTGCTTGTTCAAGATGTATTTATATAAGTTATAGTTATGATTTAAGGGGAAGGATACCTTCAAGTTCCTACCTCCTGATGACCACCCAGGCATGTCCCTGAAGTTTTCTTGGCAAGATTTTCAGAAGTGGTTTGTCACTGCCTGGTTCATGGAACTGAGAGAGAGTGACTGGTTCAAGGCCATCCAGCTGGTTTTATACCTAAGATTTTTTTTCTTTTTCTAAGACCATATCAATTTCTCATTTTGTGTATCAATATGCAATTTGTAACATTTTTAACCTCTGCTTCATCTAAGAATGTTGCAATTTACTTCTTTGAAGAAAATGATGCAAAACATAAGCATTAGGAAGTAGGCATATTTTTATTGGGACAACACAAAACAATTATTTTTAAAAAGAAGATGTTATTCATTTACTTTTATTTATTACATTTATATGCTGCTCATCTCACTATCAAAAAAGATTCTGGGTGGTTTACAATGCAAAATTTACATGAAAAATGTAAAATGAACAACACATATACATTTTTCTGTATCTGTATGTAGTGTGTGTGTGTGTGTGTGTGTGTGTGTGTGTGTGTGTGTGTGAGGAATATATTTTTTGAAACAGCACATCACCTCATACAGTTTCTGCTTTCAAATAAAATATCTCCCAAATATTAATCTCAATGACATTTTTAATATTTTGCAATTTTACTTGGTTTATCATCTGATTTTTGTTCAATTAATGTAATGCTTATGAAGAAAATTCCATTTATTTTTGCATTCAATTATATTGCTGCTGTTACATGCTCTATGTCAGAACACTGGCTTTTAGACTTGATATTTGGGCAATGCATACATAATATGTTCTCAGAAAGCAATCTCGGTAAATTCAATGAGGCATATGCCCAAATGGGCAAGGGCTTTTCATGTTGATTTCTGTGCATTCAAGAAAAAGTAATTTCTTCCCTGTGGCTGCTATTGACAAGTGGAACAGCTTGCTTCATGAAGTTGTGGGCCGTGCATCACTGAAGCCTTTGAAGAAGGCATTGGACAGCATTGCTTAGAAGAAAGATTTCTGCTCTGGGCAAAGTTTTGGATTATAAAACCTCCAAACTTCCTTTCAGTCTTATGATTATATGATTCTGCGAATCTATTGAACATGAATAAATTTTGTATAGATGTATTTGGCAGTGGTGGATTGTCTAAGAAACACTTTGTTAAAAGTGATCTGCGATAGAGGATCAATCTGGCAGTTAAAATTGTACACTGAGGCAAATTGTCATCCAATGCAAGTACTTAAAGTGGGGACAGATTTAGAAACTATAGAAAGAAAAAAAATCTATTTTTTTTTAAGATGGGAGAAGGAGGAGGGTCACCAAGGATCATACGAGGATGCTGCTTGCTCATCCAGACAAACATCTAAATTACAATGCTGTGTCTCTCTTACTGAAGCAACAACCAAATCTGTGGAACATCTAATAACAGATGTTCTGGACCACAACCCTCATCTGTGAAATGAATGAACTTTAACAGTGCATGTTTAAAGTAGGTACAATTCCCTTTAATCTCTCATTATTAAGCTTGATTTTCTTTTCTTTTCTTTTTTTCTTTTTCTTTTCTTTTCATCCTTGTAGGCTTTCTGAGGAATCCCAGGTTATCTTAGAGCACAATTTGTAAAACATTTAACTGGGTAATAATGAAGACATTTAAAAGAATCCTCTTTGTGATAGAGGAAAGAAGAAAATCAGCCTAAGTAGTTAGCTTTTCATGGATTGACACAGAAATGTGCTTAAACATTTAGAGACTGATTTGAGCTGGCCATAATACATGCAATTTGAGATTGATACTAACATATTTGAAATACATGATGCAGGCAAATTATTATAGAACAAAAACTGCCAAAAATCTGAGTTGCATCTTGGAAAAGATGGGCTGATATTAGAAGGAAATCTCATACTTCCATATAATCTAACTTGAAAATTAGCTGTTATTTCTTAGAGAAATTCCATCATAGCCAAATGGAACCATTAAGGTAGATATTTTTTTACACCTGTTTCCAACTTTGCAGTTAAGTTTTACCATTTACAGCTATAAATGCCCCAAAGTGTGATTGTGTTGTTATTTTTTAAATGTCTGAATCCTGGGAAGTGGAAATTGTAGTAAAATGTTTGTTACTCAACTCAACTGTTTGGAAAAATAAGCAGGGCTACAGCCTAAATTGTGGGGCAAGGAATAAAGTCCTGGAATACACTTTGGATTGGCAGTGAAGCAAAGGCTCTCTTCATTTGGAATGTTGTGTGTGGTTCACATATATACAAACACACCATGTGTTCACAGCAAGTCAGGAGAGAAATGTAACACAAAAAAGATCTACTGAACTTTGGCTTCATCCCAGGTGCTAAACAGTCATTACAACTTGATTGATGTTATTGAAACTGGATTCTGCCTGGAGTGCTTTTGTGCTCTAATGTTATATGAGTATTATTTGCATTATTACCTATGACCATAATAAATGAACCAGGGGGATTTTTTTAAAAAAGACCAAGAATCATTGTAAAAAACTGTTTATTACTCTGTTTCAATCAAGAAAAATCAAGTTATGTTTCTGTGACTCCCATAAACTGGATGTATTTACTTCCATAGTAAAGAAAAAATGGATTATTGGAGCTCTTGGGAGCTGAAATAGAAGCCTTCTTATACAGCTGAAATAGAAGCATAAAATGCAAATTAAAAAAGAATTAATATGTTTGCCATATTAATCTAGACTCCAAGTATCCAACTGTGAGACCAAAAGCTGAATTCCAATTTGGCAGGTTGAAATTGTTCAACTGCCAGTTCCAGATTCTTTACTTGTATTTGTGTTGCTGATATTTTGATTTGTTCCAGAACTTACCCACGGAGAAGCTACATGTGAGAAAAACATTATTTGCCCATGCACAGAAATATCTCAGCTTGAAATGGTAAGTACTGGTCACAATTTCCATTACTGATTGGTTAACATGGTATATAAATTCTTTATATAATTTATATGTGTGTGTATATATATATTATCCTACGTCATTGTAGTGCTTTTAAAGTTGTAGCAACGTTTCAGCAGAATCTCATCTGCCATCCTCAGGCTTCTGTATTATGGTTTGTATTGGGTTTGTATGGTCATACAAACTCAATACAGGAAGCTGAGGGAAACGTTGCTACAACTTTAACAGAACTACAATGACGTGGGATAATACCCGAAGGAAGAATTATATATAATTTATATAATTCTTTATATAAATACTTTGTATACCATGTTAATCAATCAGTTAAAATTTAAAAGTTTAAAAGAATATTTCCAATGGAACTTATGTACTGTATGTTTCTCTCTTTCTATTGTTTAAATTATCTTTTTTTCCCCTCCCACCACTGGGTGCCACTATAATACTGTAACTGCTAGCAGAGATAGGCTTAATTGATGGATAAAGAGTGGGCCCTAGAAAGTAGCCCTTCCTTCTTATGATGTCTATGGCTAAGCAGGATCAGATTTCTAAATTTTATGGAAACAGACTACACCTATCCTTTTTATCACCAACACCCTTATCTACCTCTCAAACCCCTGTTGAATTACTGTAAGTATGCAGATAGCAGATTTTCATATACTGTAAGAATGAAGATAGCAGATTTTCACATGGATAAATGTGACACTCTTCTCTCATATGATGTCCAAACCACAAGAATGTTGGTATACAATATGCAGAAATATTTGTGATAAGTGCCCTCCCTCATGCCTACCCCTGAAGATATCCATGGTGCTGAGGTGGAATTGAGGAATAATATTATATATTAAGTGTATATGTGCTGTATATAAACAGAGAGAAACAAAGCAAAATAAATACAGCTGTGTAATAAGTGTGAGAGGAAAAACAGTGCAGCACTAGGCATATTCATACCAAGTGTATTTTAAAAGCAGAATATTCACCTGGAATCATCACTATATCTCATATGGTTACAGAAATTATGGGTACAGAATATTATCCATATTTTCATATGGGTACAGAAATTCATATTTAATATGAATAATCTTCATATTAAACGATTAAAGGAGGCTCCATCTAACTGAGATTATATTCAATAAGATGTCTCAGCCAATAGTTTGGAAATTACTGTTGTTCTGCAGATTATTATGATTAATTAAAAGAATTTGTACACTGCCTGACTCCTAACAACCCTGAACGGTTCACAAGAAAATAACACTAAAGTAAAATAAAATAATACCAGCAAGACCAAGGAATAAAAGAGAGCAGTCCGATGTTCTTTGATGCAGGCACCAAAATGTTTTACTGGCCCCAATTATCCTGAAATTACCAAGTATTTCAAGAGTTTGACATCCTCCCATGAAATATCACAAAAAAATGGCACATTCATCCCCACATACAAACATTCATCTATGTAAAATAGTAGAGAGGAAAAAATATGCCATGGTATCCATAGACACTGAATCACTGATCCTTGCATAATATGGTCTTCTATAGCTTTCAGTAACATAAGGGAAATCTCATAATATGGTCTTCTATAGCTTTCACATAAGGGAAAAATCTGAGACTCATTGGTATAAATCATGTTCCTTTGTCAGCTTTTATATTTCATGGAATAGCAGGAGGAGCAGGGAATCCGTACTCTTCATGGCATTAGTGAATTCCAACTCCCAGCAATCCTGCATTATTATGTTGTATAAATTTTAATGCATCAGCAGGAATCTCTGGAGAACTACAGATTCCACACTCCTGCTCTCAAAGCTTAGCATGTGCAGCCTGTCCTTCCATGTTCAGTTCATTGTATTCAAGAGTACATGCAAGTATCCAGAAAATATATGTATTTTTAGAGGAACTCATAGTATTATTTTTCCAATACATGCCAAACACAGTGACTTAATTCAAATAGGATTGGATACTGTGCATGATATCTTATAGCCTCAATTAGATCTTTCTTGAAGTGATTTTTCAAGGTTGTCATAAATGTTGTAGTCATTGTCCATCTCTATGATTTTCTCCTAGCATACACAGGATTCACTTGTTCAGATCAACTGAGTGTTGTCCATTTGTAGCAACAGAAATTGATAGACTGGCTTCTTTCCCCAGCATAACATTTTATTCTGAAAGAAAATGACTGGTCCAAAGTCACCCAGCTGGCTTTCATGCCAAAGACAAGACCAGAACTCACAGTCTCCTGGTTTCTAGGCTGGTGCTTTAACACTAGATCAAGCTCTAACATTTGTATATATGGTAATATAATTTATAACTAACCATATACAGAAATTTAGGCTTTATCTGTCATCTCAACTGCTTAATCAATTGATTGAATTAAATCTCACATTGTGTATTTGTGCATGTTTCTATCAATTAGGGAAAATATATAGGAGGGTGCAATTGGGATAGGGATATCTTGTTGCCCTTCCAGGTACTTGAATGGTTTTTAAGAGGCTGCAGATATAAACACTGGTATTTGCATTAGTACTGACACCTGGAAAGAGCAACAAGCAGAAAATTGAGAAGATATATAAAGATTAAGTAAATCAAGCTACATCTTTATAACATTTTATTTGACAATTTGTTGGCACCTCAGAGCAAAATAGTATTTTCTCCATTCTCTCATCCCTCAAATACAGGACAAGGAAAACCAGATTTGAATTAAAGGAAGGGATATGTTGATGTTGTAAAAGCTTTATAATGCTAAGAGTAGCTTGGCTCTAGAGCCTAGAGAAGTGGCAGGTTCTCTTATCTAGAGAGGTGGCAGGTTCTGATTCACTGAATAAGTACAATTAGACAGGCTAAAATCTACTGGAGATGCTTTAGATTTTCACAATTATCAGCAGATAGGCTCAATTGCCTCTATGATTTGGTTATAACCATTCCAAAAATATTCATTAGGAGGACAAAAGAAGCAGTTTATTTATTCATATAGCCACCTATCTCACAAATATGATTCTTGGCAGTTAACAAATATTAAAGACACTCACACATACACACACACATCCCCAGCCAAGAAATACAAAATGGTTGTCAGAAACACTGTTTATCTGCAGTGTACTCGTTTCCTGATGCTGTGTGGGACAGTGGTAGTGAGGGAGAGAGAAACAATCAAGGTATTCAAGGCTTCCTGAAAGAATATCCTGAGTCATGCAAATGCACACACCAGCTGAACAAATCAACCAGTTTGGAGGCCTTTGCATTTTGAGATGATTCAACATTTTATTTAGCCTTTGTAGTTATAGTCTTAACAGCAATAACACACATATGAAGCACAATAGTGCACAGGCATCGCTTTGCACGTGTTTACTCTTTTTTATTTGCATTATCCTGCTTTTCTTGGCAGGTACATCACATACTACAAACCCACCTATGAACTCTAACTTCTACATGGAAAAATAGTAAGAAAACCAAGCAAAAGAAACTGGCAAACATGTACACACAGTCTTCTTCTATCTGGCCATGTGCTTGCTGTTGCTTTCATCTTAGTATACTATTCCAATGTTTCTCAGCTTTGACAACTTTAAACATCTGGATTTCAACTCTCAGAATTCCCAAAAGGGAGAATGCTGGCTGTGCAATTCTAGGAACTGAAGTGCAGACATTTTAAAGTTATCAGTGTTGACAAACAATGCTTTACTTATACATTGTTCAATCCAATTTAAATCAGCAAGAACAAAAACATGACTGATCCATGTTGCTGAAACATCTTGACTGGAAAAGGACAGGGTTTTTTTTCACAATAAAAACTCAAAAACAGTGCTTAGAACATTGTAGGACCCAAGGCTATATTTGAAATGATCATCATTTCTTTCACTTCTTCAAACCAAACTTTTGTAACAAGATACTTTGCTGTGAACTTGAAGCAGTCTACATGACAATTTTAACCTAACCCTACTTCTACAATGTTCTCCTTTTCCTTTATTCACCTTCTCTCGTGTCATATTTCAATCTTCTTTTGTTTACATTTTGCACAAATCTTAATTTCGCCTTCTTTCTTTCATTGACTTTCCCCAGGATATTTTATTTTATTATGAATTATAATGAATTACATAGCGGTATATGAATGTATTTTCCTATCATTTGGCCTTGTACACAAATACCGCTAGTCCAATTTTGCCATACTGTTATGAGTGAGACAGAGAGTACAGACAAATTGGGATCATTGTGAAAACTTCAGAAATGGTTGGAACAAATTCACAGTCCCCAACAGATAATGCAGCTTGAAAACACCTGCACTTATGGCATTTCTATCAAATTTGGTAAGCCTCATTCTATCGTAATGGTTTAACTTCTTGAAATTCTGCCCATTTGGGTGAGAAGCCAAAGTGTTATAGGCATTTATGAGCCAAATTTCAAGCATGCTACTATAAGTCCTGCACAGATTTCTAGTGTTAATTCCTTTATAACAAGCAACCTTCCCTGTCATTGTTAGTCTTCTTTTGTCCCAAACATTGCAGTTACAGGTGCAATCAGTTGTTTATATTTCTTTCCACAAGATGTGTTTAATTAATACAATTTTGAACTTACCCAACTACAACATTACTACTGGATGGCTTGCAACATTACTACTGGATGGCTTGCAGATTAAAAAAAAATCTGCCTCCCATAATTGCTGTTATATAAGCAACAGGCTCTAATATTATGAACATATGTATCTAATACACAGGCAATATTATAGAGAAAACAACTGTATATAAAAATGGGATAAATCATATATTTATTATTATGCATTTTAACAAAACATTAAGATCCACTTTCCTCTTTTTCTTTGGTGATACATATTCCTCTGGGATATTTTCTTTTCAGATCATCTTGAAGAAAATTACGACGAACTTAAATTTACACCAAAGCTTTTGCCTTTTGATAAAATGGGGTAATTGGAAAGGTGCCACCAGATTGGATTTTTGCCATTATACATTTGCACATTTTCCCCTATAAAAACCGTTTCACGACATTGTTTTATCCTTTCAACCATCCTATCCAAAGTATTGTTGAGATGTACTTCCTTGTCTTCCTTTTGATCAAAATCTTCTTCAAGCAAAATTCTGTCCATTTTAAGAAATGTTATGTGAGAGAATGGGGGAAATTTGACTACAGTTCACGCCTATACCTAAAACATGCCATGTAAGCATTTGTTTATTTTGCTTAAATTAAATATCCCTTTCTTTCTGTTTTTTTAAAAATCCCATGAAAGGACAGGCAGTTCTGAAACAATAACATCCACTGGCAGGTGAAAAGTAAAAAAAAAAATATCAGGATTGTAATTTTACCCATCCAGTCCAAGATTTTCATCTTGAATTTTGGCCCTTCCTGTGGATAGCCCAGTACTCAGGTTTATCTATCCATCCAGTTTACCAACTCAGTTCTAAGGACTCCTGTCTCCCCACTCAGAATTGTATTTGATACATGAATATCCCTCCTTCATTTTCTTTGGTAATTCAGATGCTAACATAGTCCTAACCCATAAGAGCAGTAGAAAAGGCCACTGATTTGCTGACCACATCAACAGGAACATTCATCTTGATCCATATTTGAAAATTTTGGATGAAGAGACCTGATTAGGACAGGATGAGAATTTCATGCTTATCAATCTATTTTCTGATAAAGATTTACTAGAATTCTTAATAAAATAATAAACCTCTAATGTTAGGGAAAGCAAAACCAGTGTACTTTTTTTTTATTTCCAGTATGATATTTTTAAGACAAGGCTCTTCAAACTTGACAAGTTTGACTTGTAGACTTCAGTTCCCAGAATTCCTGAGCTAAACATGACTGGAGGAGAAATTCTGGTAGCTGAAGTCCACAAGTCTTAAAGTTGTCAAGTTTGAAGATCCCTGTTTTAAGATTTAAGATAATTTCACAATTTGTTTTGTTATATAAACCTGTATATGTACATATAGCAGCATTGCCACAGTAGCATAACTTCAAAATTAGAGACAAAGAAGCCTGGAAAAATTCAATCATAAACACAATATGAAAGTTTTTGAATAATATATTTTTTGAGCAATTTGGCCTATTATTTTTGGAAAAAGCTTTCTAGAGGTACTTTAATATGATGAAATATATAGTAAACAGCTTTAGTCTACCTTGAATTCCAAATGTTTTCCCCTAATTCTTTATAGGCAACTTAAAGAAATATGTTTTAGAATTTCTAAATTTGAAGTCTATTCTGTATAGTGGCCTTTTCGGCCAATCAGAAAGAGGAACTTGGAACCTACCAAGTTCCTCTTTCTGATTGGCCGAAAAGGCCACTCGCGGATTGGTCGTTCAGGAACCAATCCGGGAAGCCCGCCAAATGGCAGGAACAGTCAAAAGAATGTCATTGGCCACAAGCCACAGGCAAGCTGCTACAAAAAGGGCTGCCATGGCTTGGGCTGTTGTTCCATATACTTTTGCCTTGCGAGTTTAATAAATAGTTGTTGTTTGGAACCCGGTCTCACGCACTTCTTTCCGGACGGAACAAATAATGTTAAATTACTTTATAAAAATAATGGAAGTCATGAGAATTGTAGCACAAGTAGTAGACAGATAGAAGTGAGCAAAAGAGTGGAAAAAAGCAAACATTCCTATCTACCAGATCTAACATGAAAACTTTAGTATTGTACCAAGGGAATTTCTTGCTATTTGTGGAGCAGCCAAAGATGATTTTCAGTTCCCAGTTATTGTTGTTCTACTTGTTACTTTGTTAATGATAGAGTTATGCCTTCTTCTCTTTACTTGTTTAATAATGCAGGTTAAATAAATTTCATCTTAGGTTTTGGCACACAGTGATGTTCACTTAGGGAAATTTCATCATTTCAACTACAGCTGAAAAAACCTCTGAAGAACATACACCACCCCCAAAACCCTGCACACAGTTCCGAATCCCCATTTATGACTTTTTATCATCAATCAGTCATTAATTTCAAGCTGTTAGAATTGGTATCTAAAGTCATTTCTCTGACTTTATACTTTCATCTCATGTTTCTCCTAATAAATATACATTTTGAAAAAAAAATACTTTTCTACAGGATTTATTTCAGATGTATTATTTGTTTATTGTATTTGTTTTATCACATTTATTATTTTTCCAAATAGCTCAAGTTAGTGAACATATTCAACATGCTGCCTTCCTCCTATTTTACCTGTGAGGTGGGTTGGACTGAGAGAGAATGATTGATCCAGTCAATTGGGAAGAAGAAAGAGAAAGAAAAAAACAAGGAAGAAAGGAAAAGGGAAACAGAATAAGGAAGAGAAGGGGGAGGGGGAGATGCAGATTGGACAACCATTTGTCTGAAATGGTATAGCGTTTCCTGCTCTAGGAAGAAGAGGGAGGAGGAGGAGGAGGAGGAGGAGGAGGGAGCGAGGGAAGGAGGAGGAGGAGGAGGAGGAGGAGGAGGAGGAGGAGGAGAAGAAACTTAGATCCATTTGGCAGTCACACCAACAAAAATTCATTTGTGGGACTAAAACAAAGTAAAAGTCAGTAAGAAACCAGCTACCATAGATCTATGAATAACATAGGAGTTTCAATTCAATGCAAGAAAAATTGGCTATCCTAAATACTGCCAAAAAAGAATGCCATACAGATCAAAGTAAAAGTGGAATTAGACAAAGCTACTTCAATCTTATTGAATATTACTATCAGTATTGTCCAGAATTTTGTCTGAATATGCACAATATACTCAAAACCACTTGTTCTACTTTCAGATGGTATAAGCATTTGGCATAATCACTGAGTGTACAGATGNGCTCACACAAACACTTTGGCTATGTGTTTGGAAAAACTTGAATAATTTGTGCCTGTAATCAAATTAAATATGCACCCTTGTTTACAAGCCGAGGCTGCTTTTGACACACTGCTAAAACCGGGCCTCAGCTGGATGGGTAGGTCCCTAATACAGGCCTATTTTGTTAAATATCTAAGAAATCAAATATCCTGCTGAACAGGGTGAACTGAATTTTCATTTCATAAAACTAAATGGGGAAAATGATGGGTAAATAAGTGTTGCAGGGGGAGGATTCCAACTATTCTCTTAGCTCAGTGACACCAATCTGATACCCCCTGAAGATGAAAACTATGCTGCATCATTTGGAAGGGGAAATGAACATTCTTCTGATGTTTACATGTTGCATTTCTTCTTAGGTCCTATTTACAAAGCATATATATAATTCATTACTGAAATAACAATGTGGTAGAGGTGAGCAATGCATCTACCTTTTATCCGTCTTCTTTTCAGACGTGTATGGATTGAATCCTGGCATTTAAAGGTAGAAGAAATGACTGTTTCAGGGCCACAGAAATATCTACTGTCAAATTATCTTTTACATTCAGACCCATAACTTTTTTTCATCACCACTCTTTGAAGTGCAAAATAATTGGGAGATTGTGAGGGATGTTAGTCTAAATTCTTTGCTATCTCAGAGAATTTATCAACAATCAGCCCACTTTCCAACTTCTCTAAGCCATAGTTGAAAGTCCAACAATGACTCTGGATTAGTACTTCTCATGAGCATTATGGTAATGTCAGCACCATTCCATAAAGATTGACTAGGGAAGGAAAATTGTTTGATGTTCTGAAGTAATGCAATTTCAATTCAAGGCAGTAAAGCAAAGCTTAAGTATTCTTCCAAACTTTCTGGAACTCACAGGAGATTGTTGGCATTTTCAAAGATCAACTATCAATGTAAAATAGGATCCAAAAAAGCCCTAATCCTGACCCATCTTAAATGGAATGATTTCACTTTTGGTGGGCAACAGTTTGCCGGATTGTCTGCCAATGAATGCTTCTTGAATTCTTATAAGCTCTTTCTCATGATATGGCATCGATGATGACATCTCACTATCTTCTCTCCTTCAAGTCTCATTTTCTACAATCTTCACTTTTCCCAAGCATCAGGGACTCGTTCAATAGCTTTCACTAGTGAGTCTTTAACTTGATTATCAGAGTTTCCAGTGAGAAATCTGGATTTATTTCATTTAGCATGAAGATGAATGTCCTTGTGGGCCAAGGCATTTTCAACATCTTTCTTCACAAAGGATTCATCTTTTTCTCTTTTTAATGATCCAGCTTTCACAGCCATACATTATGAGGTGAAGATAGTATGTATTTTTCTTAATGTGAAGTCTTTCACATTTAATACATTGCCTATATCTGTCATACTGTGTCTCCCAAGAAGATCTTTATTTCATGGATACAGTTACACACATATAGAATTGTGAGTTCTGTAACATATATATATATAGTCGATTAATACTTCCATTACTTCTTCATGTGTATTTGGTTATCACCTGCAATTGACATAATCATGAACAGCAGGCCAGTTTTTACACTTCCATCTTTCACTTTCAACAAGTCTTTTTTTAAAGCCTTTCTTATTTCTGGTCAGCAAAATGATATCATCAATATATCTGAGGCTCTGCTTCCATTAGATTTAATTGCAATTTCACTAGCAGCATTTTTCATTATATGTTTTACATGGACCTCTCTTGCTTTTGTATTATTCATTGGCTGTTGGCAAAATAATCCTGGGGGCCTTTTCAGAAGCCACCTGTATCTCTGATGTTTTCATTGTATGCATTGTTGAAGTCTGGACTGCAGAATCATGAGCACAATCTGACTATAAGTGAAATTGTTCAGTAGTGTGAGCATTCTTTAGTACTATTTTTTTTTATTATTGGAATATGCAGTACATTTATCTTTTCCAGTGCACCGGCCAGTGCTGTTTTCTCCATATCTGTTTACCCAACTGTGCATGGCACTTTAATTGCCTCATCTTTCAAGGCCTTAACCAGTTCAGCATGGATTTCATTATCTCTGGGAGCTTTGTTGTTGGTAATATTTTGTGCAACCCAATAAAGTTTACTTTTAGAAGATCTGGTTCTTGTTTGCTTATCATACCTAGGAATATATCGATGATTTTATTTTTTCTATCATTCTTCTGCATATTCATACCATTTCTTATTCTTTTCATTAGATATTTGTCATCTTTGTGTTTTATCTATTTTTAAGTAGAATTCTATTGAGAATACCAAAGTCTCATTGGTTAACATCAGGAAAAACATTTAAAATCCCAATATAAAATTAATAGCTCAGAATGTCCCAACTCCAAAGATTCTCTGGAAGATTTAATTTTGCCAAGTTCCAGGTTATTGGGATCAGCACTAACCTGGCTTCAAAAAGAAAGGTATTCTTTAAAATGAAAGCACTGAAGGCCTCAGTTTCTCAAAGTCACCAAGATATGAAACCACTGATAAAGTTTTGTAAAATAAAATTGGCATTTGGGATTTTTTTTGTTCCTTTTTTGTGGGATCTGGCATTTGTGAATAATTTTTCCTTGTTGTTGTTACTTTTTGCTGGCTCAGCTGTTTTCAATCTATCAATATACTATATATCTCTATATTTTTACTTTTTACCAAATCTACCTTTATCCCTTTTTTGTCTTTTATGATGCAGAATATTTTTGATTACTTGATCTTCAAAGATATCACAATTTTTCATACTGAATTATTTAAATACCCTATCAAATCTCACCCATCAAATACGTTCTTTACTTTGACCACACATTCATATGGGATATCACGAAGACTATTTTGTTCTTTTAATGATTTTTTGGTTCTTTAGTTTAAGTTGGAATTTTTGAAGAAGAAAATCATAATTTGAACTGCAAGCAGTACCATATTTTATTTTGGTTGACTGAATTGAACTTCTTGATCTTTGTTTGCCAGATATCCAGTCAGTTTGGTTTTGTTGTTCTGTGTCCAGTGATGTCAGATTCTTGAAAGATATTTTCAAATACATATATTGTTCTCCCTTCTTTACATTCCATTCTTATGGGAAGTAACAGCCAGGTACAATTTTAAGTAAGGAAAAATCTTACTGAGGAATCTATTTATCATGGCCCATTCCTCTTAGTTATCTACCACATTTTGTTTTTATTCCATGTGTACAATGATGTCATGACAGATAAAGCATCATTATGATTCCATAGAAGCTTTTGTCCATGTGTATGATTGCGTGTTTCAAAGGCTGCTGCTTAAATAGTCATATGTCAGAGTGAATAAACTATAATGCTCATCTCCCTGTTCATTTAATCAGCTACTATGCTGAAAATTAGAGTGCCTAAAGAGGCTAAAAGCCACAATTACAAGGCTATTTAATAAGTTTAGATTAATATATCCATCATTAGCTGCCAGTAAAACATGCTCATTAGGGCTGAATCATACTAGAACATAATGTCATGTTGCTTGAACTGGCTCCTCACATTTTACCTTAGCTTTGCTGTCTCTCCATACAAACATAAATACCTTTTTGTCTTTCAGGCAAATTTGCATCTCTTTGTTTTACCAGGTGTTTAGGAAGAAGAGGATACTTGCAAAGACTGAGGAATAAGAAAAGCTTCTATTTGAAAAATGTAACTCAGTATTAAATTCCCTGAATAATAAATACATAAATTAAATCATTTCTGCCTATCAGAATATACCTCGTTGATGATACCTCATTCAGTCAAGGACCTTGGAGTTCTCATATCAAATAATCTAAGAGCCAGAGCTCACTGTAACAGCATTGCCAAAAAGGCATTAAGAGTTGTAAATCTAATCTTATGAAGCTTCTCCTCCAGAAATATCAAATTGCTAACTAGAACATACAAAACTTTTTCTAGAACAATACTTGAATACAGCTCTTCAGTCTGGAACCCACACTGTATATCAGACATTAGTACAATAGTCCAGAAGTACTTCATTAGAAGAGTACTACACTCCTCTGCTCGCAACAGAATAGTTTACATCACCAGGCTTGATATTTTTGGGCTTGGACAACCTTGAACTACGCCACCTACAGTTAGACTTAAGCATAGCACACAAAATTATTTGCTACAATGTCCAACCAGTCAATGACGACTTCAGCTTCAACCACAATACAAGAGCAATAACTGATACAAACTCAATGTAAACCGCTTCAAACTCGATTGCAGAAAGTACGACTTCAGCAACAGAGTGGTCAATACCTGGAATGCACGACCTGACTGTGTTGTTATATCCTCTAATCTCCACTCCTTTAACCTCAAACTATGCACTATTGACCTCACCCCATTCCCAAGAGGTCTGTAAGGGGCATGCATAAGTGCACCATCATGCCTACCGTCCCTGTCCTTTTGTCCCCATTTATTTGTACCGATTTCCAATATTCTTACTCATGTTTATATTATTATCTTGTAAGTGATTGACAAATAAATATTGCATCTGTTTCCTAGTTCATGATCCACAGAAAACAAAAAACAAAACGGGCTTTGATTTTGTTTGTGGCATACAGGCCAGGAAGTCTCAATGTTAACTAGTGAATGTTGCATGTCATACCGATATCAACTTTAAAGTTTCATTGTATACATGTTGTGCATTGACAATAAAAGTTTGATTTTATTTTATTTGATTTGAACCTAATCTATGCCTTTTATATATTATTAAAAGTATTATAAATAAATCCTTATTGAACCTAAAGCCATGATGGGTAGTGGAGGTAAACATCTATGGTTCCTCTGATGAAACCAAATGTAATTGTATTTCCTCTTTTTTCTCTTTTTTCTGACTGCTTTTTGGTGGTGGGAGTCTTGCATTAAATTTCTTGTCTCAAAAGCAGAATAGGCACATGTGCAGCAAATAAATCAGCAAGAAAAAAGGAAAGAAAAAAAGCAACTGGTCCCCTCTCAGTTACATCATGTTGCCTTCTCCTTTTCTTTCCTTTTTACTGCCAGGGTTATTCTTCCTAACAGTGGTGCTTGATATTCATGTTGAAGCATGAACATAACTGAAGGAAAATGGTTGTTCCCAACCACAAACATTTTTGCTAAACAGGGAAGCTTCTTTTGTTTTGGCTTTGCCTCTTTTTAACATATGTTCTCGAATCTGATCAAAATGTAATAACTTAAATGATAGGATAAAAATGGAGGGTGGAAGGGGTGACCATTTGAGTTTGGTCCCATCTGATGCAATTGGAAAAGTACACTGTTGGTCTTCTAAAAAAATTAGGTTTGATCAATAAAACTGTCTATTGTTCTGCTCTTCTTTTTCTTTTTGTTCTGGTTTTCCCTGATTGACTGGAAGAAATTACTGACTTTTTTTTCCTCTGAAGAAGAAAACAGAAAGCTCAAAGAGAGCCTTTCTCTTGGATCCCCTAAACTGTTCTTAAGCATTTATATATAGAGAGATACTTTTAGTGGTCTTTGTCATGATTTCATGTATCTGCCCTGCTAAATTCAAATCTCAGAGAATGAATTGGGCAATTCCATCTAGAACTACTTCAGTTGTTTCTTCCAGAATGCAATGGGTCAGCAATGAGAAAACTGTCCACATAATTTAATTTAAAAGTGTGAGGGAAACAAATAAGTGTGAGGATAAAATAAGCGTGAGGATTTTTAGCATGGTGATAGAGCAGAGCTGTCAATAGTAACATATTAAAAAGATCAGAATTGGGATTGTGGCCTTTTCCCAAATGCAAAAAATATTTAGTGTTTTATACATTCAGTATATCAACAGAACTAGTTGATAAACTGATAAAAAGCAACAAGAATGTCTGCCTACTAGAAAGTGGTTCAATTTGTTTTCATTTAGGGAATAGGAGCAATGCAGACAGGGTGTAGGAAATGCTGAAAATGCCATGAATAAAGTATTTCCAGAATCTTGTTATAAGATTGTAATATGATACTGTAAGAAAAAAATAAGCTTATGCAGCCATGTTAAGAAAATACGAGAGATATTCAACTATAAATATAAGAAATGCTCTGACATGAATCCAGTGAAGGCTGCTTCAGGTAAACAATCTTCCAGAATGTTTTGAAATTGTTTATGAATGTCCTAGAAGATAGAGAGTGTGTGCTGGGAAAAAATATGAAAGGAATGGAATAGTTGTACATAACACCAAGAAGATATGCAGAAGGTATTAATGTAAGAAGCAGCTGAAAGAATATGCAAATTAAGTGCACCAAAAGAAGAACAAGTCAAACCATATTTCAGAGATGAGGACTCATCCTGGGGATAATAAAAGCAAAGCTGATAAGAAACTTTTTCAGACAGTGTTTTAGGAATTAATTCGGAAAAGCTTTATGAAGGGCTGCATAGAGCAGAACAGAATAGAATTCTTTATTGACCAAGTGTGATTGGATAGACAAGGAATTTATTTTTGATGTATATGCTCTCAGTGTAGATAAGAAAAAAAATACATACATCAAGAATTATAAGTTGCAACAGTTAGTGATAGTCATAGGTTGCTAATAAGCAATCAAATCATACTAGGAAACTTTTAATTAAAGATGAGAGTCACTAAATTCAACATGGTTGTCAAAACGCCATGCATTGGTAGATGTGTAGGTGCCTAAGTGTAGGGAATGGGAGAGCTGGTAATAAAATGACATCATGAGTGGAACATCATATGCAGGAATGCAAGGATATAAAGGTCATTATGTCAGTTTGTGCATGTCATCATTTTTATGTAATCTGGGTTTGCTGCAGATGCTTATGAACAGTTGCCTAAGAACAGGAAGACAAATCTTTGCTGAAGATAAAGGGAATGGAAGGCTGTATTATGGGGAAAAAAAAGAAAAGAAGCAATTGAATTGATTGTTCAAAATCTCATATCTGTTCCGTTGCTAGATGCTAATTTGACATCAGGGAAATAAACCATCAAAATAACTAAGAAGTACATTTTTAAAAATTTGGTCACTTTTTGTCAGGATTCTAGTTGGAGTTTTAAGCAGGACTCTCCAGAAGGCTGGCCTTTATAAAGTAGATTGTATGAATGAAAAGATCAAAGTCGCAAAACAATTCTACCATTTAAAAAAACCTGTTCAAACTGTGGCATAGATGCCAGTTTGATGGAATGTAATATCACAAGAGAAAGGATATATAGTAGGAAGCCTAAATATAGATGCATGCAATATGGAATCTATATGTATAATGGCTTGTAAAGGCAAAAGGAATCGTGCTTATTTTTCTCAAGTATGAGAGAAGAGACACACCACTTCATAGAAAACTTTCACAAAGAGAAGAGTAAGAAAACAGGTATCTAGGACTTCAACAGCTATGCACTTATTTAATCTGGTTGGTAATGAGTATATTTAGAAATGAGAAATATATTGTAGATAAGGCTTCAGGTTCTGTATTCAGATAATGATGCAGAAATGAATGATGCAGCAATGTATTTCAGCAAGAATTTACTGAACACAAGACAACATGCGCATCCAGAGGGAAATAAAGGAAAAAAATAAAGGAAGAAAACATACAGAAAAGGTGCAGCTTTTCCCGATGAAGCATGTTTTTAGTGGAGATGTAAGTTAGGCAGGATGCAAGATATCAAGCAAGTTCTGATGAGAAGCAATCATTATTGCCATCTAGCTGCAAAATGTTATCAAATAAAACCACAGCAACAGCATCATAAAATTATGGCACAAGGAACCAACCAGTACATCTCATATCAGTGATGTAATAGCTATAGCACTGCACTTAGAGTTATATATCACTTCACAGTACTTTAACAGTCCTCTCCAAGCAGTTTTACCAATCTTGTAAGGATGGAAGGCTGAGTCAACCTTGAGCTGGTGAGAATTGAACCGCCATCCTGCTGGTAGCTGGCAGGAAGCAGAATTAACCTGCAGTACTGCATTCTAACCACTGCACCACCACAGCTCTGTAATCCATTGTACACAGCATATGTACAATCTGTAAAGAGTTGCAATTAACCCAGAAGAATTTTTTTGTTGAAGATGTTCAAAGCTGTAAAAAAGTAAGTACTTATTGTAACCACAGAAATGATCCAGGATGCATTGTGGCATGCATTGATGAGAAGGAGAAGCTAAAGTATTGGTTGGGCCACACATCCAAATAGACATTCTAGTTGAATTGAACTCATTGGAAGCTTTTAGCCAATCAGTGAATTTGTATGGAAAGGGAAGGAAAACTGAAATTGTGGTGAGATGCTCCCCAAAACTGAACAAGGTAAGCCCACTCAAAAGATTATCCCACACAGACAAAATGAGCATGATCTCAGATGTTGAAGGAACACTGATTACTGAAAAGATAATGCACAGAAAGACACTGAAACCCTATACAAGAACTCTCTTTGCATATTCACAGCATTCACAAAGGAAGCTAAAAACTGAAAGTGTATCTTTGAAAAACAGGCATGAAGGGGCCATCCAGCATCATGTTTATTCCTTAAAATGTTGATGAATATTATATTTGCTCCCTAAAGATGTATCTCAGTATCAGAACAACAAGAAGCATGTAGATCATTTAAATGTGAAGCTTCTCCATATGCAGCACATTTAAATGTCAGACTACAAGAAGCAGTTATCGTCACACTAATGGGATATGTATATATGCAAATTGCACTGAAGAGAGAGCATAGCATTAGTGGCATCTATTCTTCTATTAAGGTGGGAACAATCAGTTGGGCTAGCCAAAATCTGTCAGCGTTATAATTTTATTCGGAAAGTCAGAGTAAGTGTCAATGGTACAGGCACACTAGCAGACTGCTTATCTAATCTAGAAACTGGTGAACCAGTCTGTTCCGTCTGGTCTGTTTCCTTCCTTCTCTCCCTTTTCCTCACCATGAAAACAGAAAGTTCAGATATGTTATATTTTTATCACTGCAGCTAATGTTTGGACATATATAAATATAGGTATTCTTAATGAATTGGTTCTGCTAAATAGAGATTGCAGTGAACCAACTGAATATTTTTGCTCAATGGTACTTTGGGGTTTCAGTTACATAAAGGATCTCTAATCCCATGGTTTCGTCTTAAAAAGATTAAACTCCATATTTTATCATGCTATCCCTGACTTATTCACTTTGTAACAGTCTCAACAGGGAAGATGAAACCTCTAATACTAACAGCATAGAGAATTCTAAGATTAATCCAATAAGTGATACTGTCTTAGCAAGCAATAGATTTGGTGGTACAATGATGTCAATATTCTTTGTTATTCTTGAATCTTTACTTGTCAGCCAGATCTAAATAGAATGGAGGAAGGTACTCAAGAAGAGATCATGATGACATGTGACAAATTACTCTCACACCTCATATTTTAGCTCAAAAGTAGGGGGAAGGGAAATTCATAATATCAATAACTAGAACTCCATTTTGTTTTTTCCTTTGCAAAATTTACCCAAAGCAAAACAGCTTTAATATCTACCTTTTCTTGTGACCAGGGTTTGAATATTGGAATGTTGTGTTATGTTTATGGGTATGTTGTATCTTACAGTCCTTCTTGGTCTTTACCAACCTTATATTAGGATACTTCTTTCAGTAGAGATTAGGTTGGTAACAAAAAATCCTCACATCATGCCAAATAAAAATGAGTTTCAAATGGTGAAGCATCTATTGCAAATTCCTTTGTCTTCCCAAAGTAACTTTAACAGGATTCTTCACAATATGTTTTGACTTTTTCCAACAATTTGCCATGTTTTGCCTGCCAGGAAGTTTTTTCAGTTTTGGCCAAGATGCTGGAAGACAGATCTCTAAGTGCAAAGAAAGAGACATGTTGAGAGATTAGACTAGAGAGGAATCAATCAATTGGCCTAGCACTTAGATTTCAGAATACATTTAACCCTCCTGGATTTATAACTGCAAAGATGCTTTTGAATTACATAGAAAAAGCCATCAAATATGCAGCTGGCATTCTAAGCTCAAATGCTCCCAGTTTCAACTTTTACATATTAATTTGTAAGGTAATGTGAGGCAACTTTGGCTGCCATCCCATGGCATAATTCAAGATCTAGTGAAAAGCTTACCATTCATAATTTAGCTGTTTTGGTAGATAAGGTGATATATAAAAATGATGGGGAAAATGAAAACCAGGATAGTGACTACTGATAGTCTCCTGTTAATTTTTTGCATGTTTCTTCATGATATATCAATTTCATTTTCCTTTTATAATTTTTTTCTCTTCCATGTCCTCATTATTGATATCCAATTCTGTCTCCCCTACTAATGAAAACTCAAGACTATCTTTCAGATTTATTACAGAAAACAAATATGCATGCTTGTGCTTCCTTCTGAATATCTTTGTTAAGCAAACATTGTTTTAAAATAACTGAATTCAGTGATCAATATTTAGGTTATATTTCTTCTCTGTCAAAGAAGAAATATGCATAGTTATGACCATACTCAGGATGCAATGAGAATGAGTGAAATAAGAAGGAAAAAAATATTTGAAAATAAGTTCCATAATTTAGCTTATTGATCTTAACTAATTTTGAGACTCTATTGAGGGCCTCAGCTAACTAATGATTGGTTAAGAGAACACCAAGAGAACTAAGGAGAATAGGCTACAAAGAACGAATGGTTTCTCTGTATTTTGTAAAATAATCCATGAGCATATGGCAAAGTGGTCATCAGAAGTTCAGCTATATTTGAGAGAGTCCAACTTTTCTTTAAACCATAAAAGATATGGAAAGATAACCCAGGGCTAATTTATGCTAAAAGATTTAAAGGACTGTCACATGGCTTTAAATGAAAATATTCAAGGAGGATTTTTTAAAATGACCAGTTCCAATAGGTATGCTAGACACTATGATTTGGACAAGGAATTAATAAAGAATAAACTCAGCAAAGTTGTTGCCCAGGCAAACTGCTTGGGAACTTTCCAACATTTTTGAAATTCCTGAGAATTAGAAGCTGGAAGAGGGAAATTAGAAGCTGGAACAGGGAAATGTAAAAGAATTAGAAGCTGGAACAGGGAAATGTAAAAGAGGTTTATACAATCACCATGTGTTAAAAGGTAATCATCTCCACTCATTGGTTCAATAAATCATATCTATTTACAAAGATACTATCAACAGTAAATGCCATTAATAGTTTCTGGGTTAGGGAAAGGCAAAACAAACATTGGCCAAAAGCCAGAAATGTTAGATAAGCAAGTCCCTCCCTTCAGCATTCAATACATATAAAGAATGTTCCTCAAAGACTGTAAGAGGCTTATGGTTCAAAAATACATTGAATGTTTTCTTGTTTTTCTTATAATACCAGCTTCATTCTTTAATGGCCGGGATGGGCTGAATAACTGAATGTGTGGATCAAAGATAATGTAAGCCTTTTGTAAAAGATTCAGAAGATGAAAAACAAGAAGATGAATAAACTGCATAGTCAGCAGCAGGATGTGATGCTCATGATGATTAGAGCAAATTCTAGAATGATTCATAAACTTGCAAGCAGTAGGAATAATTAACAGTAGTTTACTGATCACGAGAGGAGCTGGGTTCCCTTCTCTATAACTCAAGGATGATCTATCAGGGACAGTAAAGTGACATTTGCACTGAAGGGACATAGTTAAACGGATCACTCCAATTCTATAAGTAAACTATTTTAAGTGTATGTCTAATCAAAATCTGATGGACTTTTGAATCTCAGTTTATGTCACAAGTCTTTTTTTTAGCAAATGGGGTGAATGGAAACTCATTAAGCCCATTAATCTAATTTGCAATAGAAATAATAAAAACACAATTCTGCTTTTCATATAAACAATTTTGCTTTCTACTGAATCATGTTTCTATATTTTGGGCATTCTGGACCTGGATTTTATCATAACAATGTGTTGGCCAAATATGTTGGGCAAAAAATAGCACTGTGCCACAGTAGAACAATGAACCCAACTACTCTTTAGGTTCTAATAATAAAACCTGAATTGAGACATGAAATAATTTCAATATACCAAATGAATTTCTTGGAATGGATGAAAACAGTTGTATACTTGAAAGTATAATGCTATTCCTCTCCCTTCTGTTCTGCCCCATTTTACTAGAAGAGTTGAATAATTAGATGCCACATTCAATGTGCAGTACACACTGCCTTCATCTTGACAATGAATATATTAACCACATAATGCAGGATCATATTTCCAAGATATATGGAGCCTTCTGAAAAGGAATTTCTCATGAATACTCTCCCAAGTAAATCAAACTATTGCATTATTAATACCGAAGCACAGATTTTTTTCTAACTGGGTAGTTGAACCAGACATTCATAATAGAGATATGACCCAGCCCTAGCAGACTCTACTAGCTCAGCATGCAGAGGAGAGTTTGCATGATAAATATTAAAAAAAAAAAGAACCAAAAAAACCCCACTTCCCATTGTACAATATATTAGATTGGAAAGAAAACTTGCCATCATGTTTCTATGACATGTAGAAACTTTTAGTGTCATGCAGCCTTCTCTTATGAATCAAGGAGATATGTAACATATGACAAAGGAGACAGAAAATGAATAGTGTTAAACATATCCTTGAATAATGTACCCTCGTAAGCAGAGATGCAGAAGTGGATTGCCATTGCCTTCTTCCAAGGTGTTTGGCAACTTTGGAACTGCCAAGAGGTTCCCCATCTAAGTGCTACCCAGAGATTTCAGGGCTGTTGCAGGCCAGCTACTTTCCTTCCATTTTTGCTCAGAGCTGGGATGCTGTAAAGGTTCTGGTCCATATAATATCTGACTGATGCTTTCTAAATCCTAGCCATACTCCTTATATTTGCAGATTCAGTGCTCTTATGAAAGATTGATAGAGCTGTTTTGAATCCTAGGAGTAGCATAGTCTGAAGATCTTTGGCAGATTTCATTCTTTATTGATTGCTCTTCTCCTTACCTATGCTATTCCTGTCTTCAGGCTGGTTGAACACACCATTCCAAACATTTTCCTGTACTTTCCTAATTCCATTTTTATGGTGATACTTGTTTGGAGGAAAAATAATACAGGAAGAATCAGCCAAACAAGTTCTTAACTTTAAGAAAAGAATAAAAACAGCAAGAATTGCCAGCCTTGTTTCTGGCTAGACTTACGTATTGGTAATTTAATACAACCATCTGGCTGTATACTTCTTACTGTTGTGGTGATAGTGGTGATTTTATTTTCTGCAAGCAGGAACATATCAGGAAAGTTATGAAAGATCAGAAGTCACTTGAACAACAGATTCATAGCTGTGACAACTCAACTCCGTGACTAATTTTTACCATGCTTGTTTTCATCTTTTCAAATGCTGAGGCTGTCAAAAATCAGGATCAGTTAATTTGCAGCAAGTGATCAGCATAAACAGATTCCTGAAGGCCATTTGGAGTTTAGCAATGTTTGGTGTGTGGTGATAACTCTCTGAATAATAACATTTTTTTCCAGTTATGGCAACATGGAGATTTGTGGTGGCAGAAGGATTTCATGCATGTCTTTAAAATGGCATACATATTTAAATTCAAGATTAGTTTAAAGAAAATTAAAAATTCCCAATTCCCTCATTTTTTAATTATTGTAGTCCATTAACCCAACACCTAAGCAACAGCACATTATACAACCTAATCCCAAAGTGTATGTTTTCATATTATCTTTAGAAAGTAAGAAACAGACTTGGAATTAAAGATGACAACATTGAGTGAATTTATGGCTAGCTTTTATTCTCTCCCCCTTTCCTCTCCCACCTCCAAATATGTGTATCCTATAGTTTATTTTTATTTATTTAATATTATTTATCACATTTATATAGTCACCCATCTCATGCAGTGACTCTCTAATTAGAGAGAAATATCAGTTGTGATAAATTGGAATACTTTTACTTCAACTGCCAAGTGAGTTCAGTCACATCTCATCTTCACTCTGAATGAGATTTGAAAATGAGTCTGCTGCATTGTATCTGCTGTCAAACCAAAAGACAGAAGCAGCTCCCTCGACAGAGATGGGGAACACTAGGAGTACATTCAATATCTGCCTAGCTACATAAAGCATTTTTCATTCTGTACTGCAGAGCACATGGAAGGAAGAAGGCTTTAGATGCCAGAGAAACCTGTCTTTTGAGCATTTTAACACAGGGAGAGAAAACTGTTCATTACATTTTTTAAAAAAATAACTAATATTTCCCTCCCCCTCAAAGTCCACTCTCTCATACAGTGGTTTTAAATATTTGGAAATGATAGATGATAGATAGATAGATAGATAGATAGATAGATAGATAGATAGATAGATAGATAGATAGATAGATAGATATTTAGATCATAGATAAACAGATAGATAGTATAATTAGGTAGGATATACTTTCTCTCATGCTGTACATCCAAATGTGTGTGTGTGTGTGTGTGTGTGTGTGTAAAAATAATTTTTATTTTCTATGAATTTTGGGTGAGCAATTTGTCTGACACACTTTGGAACTATATTTTTCCAAAAAAATACTTCAGATTCTACCCATTTTTTTAAAGGTAGCATTTTATATGCATCTTTTATATCGCATGGGAAACCACATCTTAAGCTTAGCTTTGAGTGAATCTGTATGATCTGGTGTGAAGGCTTCGGTATTCCCTCCACTGAACATAAAAAAATATGGTTCAAATTTCACAAAATCCCAGAAAATGTATATGCAGTTTCACAATATCTTATACACAATTTTCAGAATCTCAGCAATGATATCACATAATCTCATTAAAATTACAAAAGATTCCGGCAGAGTCATCAGATAGGGGATTTTTTGGAAAAATATGTTTGAAATAGGAAAGTTGTGAGGATAAAATATAGTCTATAGATAGATAGATACATGGTAGGTAAGTAGGTAGGTGAGTAGGTAAGCAGGTAGGTAGGTAGGTAGGTAGAAGATAGATAGATAGATAGATAGATAGATAGATAGATAGATAGATAGATAGATAGATAGATAGATAGATATTGTATAATTAGGTAGGATATGATATACCTATACATGGAAATATAATTTTATTTGATTGATTGCAGGGTTAGGGTTGGGGTGGATAATTCCTCTTTCAACTCATAAAATAGAGGAATATTTTGACTACTAGATTTTATTTGGATTTGGAAAATTAAAAAATCCGGTGATTTTACAGTTGACTGAGGAAGTATTTTTGTCTGAAAGAACACTAAACTGTAGTTAACTGTGTTTTAATTTAAAGTATATTGCCTTGGGTATTCTTCTAAATTAAAAGGCAAAAATAAATTTTCAAAAACTAAAACAGACTAGAAAAGGAAATGTGCACTTCTTATTAGATCTAGAGGCATGGAAAATAAAAAATGCATTGGACCATCATCATAAACAATTCACAGTATGCTAACACAGGTACTAATTCCATCACCCTTCCCATTCCCAGGTTTAAATAGACAACTAATAACCAAAAAATACATACACACACAACACAACACAGTTTTTCAGAGGAGAGTCACTTTTGGGTACTTGAAAGACTTGAAAACAAGCATGTCTGAGTTCTAATTCTGTCTTAGGCACAAAAGCATCTGGCTCACTCTCTCAGCTTTGGGAAGCAGAGAATGGCAAACCACTTCTGAAATGTTGCTAAGAAAACTGCAGCAACTCATCCAAGTAGTTGCCAGAAAAAAAGGATTTTTCATAGTAAGAAGAGATGAGTAAAGCCCCTGTCACACTGCACCAATGGATGCAAAGAGGATGTAAAACGGACAAAACAGCTTGCCATCCATTGGTTATAACAGCGGATGTTAATCCATTTCTGTACTCACTGCCTCCGTTTTGCTTCCTCTGTATCCATCCAGCATCGTATATTGACATTTCATCTGCTCAGAAAGTTTGAGCTGCTCAAAACTTTTGCCGGGAAAATGTATCCAATTTGTCCGTTCTGCATCCGCTAGGCATCCGCTATATCCACTAGGATCGCTATAATCCACCAGGCTCCGTTCCGCATGCCGCGCAACTCGCATCCGCTCGGACTTCAGGGAGAAGCGGAACGGACGCAGAACAGATGCAGAACGGATGCCTAGCGGAACAACAGCATTTAAAACAGAAAAAACACGTTCGCAGAGGGACCTATTCAGATATTTAAGGATGTCTAGAGTCATGCCTAGAGGATGCCTAGAGATGCTAGAGGATGCCTAGAGGATGCAGAGGATGCCTAGAGGATGCAAAGGACACCTATACTGCCTATAAAAGGGGAGCACTCATCTGCATCTCACTTTCAGACCAGCAGCCAGCTGTGCAGACCTCTGGCAGCTCTTCATCTGACTCTTCCTCTTCCACAGCATCCAGTCATGTCAACTGTGGATCGTAACACAGTCCTTTGGTGAGCCACCATCCTTCTGCAACAGTGCAAAGCCATCTACAGGCTCTGTGAACTCTATATGGAAGAAAAAGAGGGGTCAAGAGCGTTGGTCCGAAGATGGATCGGGAGAAGGCAGGTACGGACTGTACAACAAGCTGTTGGTGGAGCTCAGGAATGAAGACACTCGGGGATTCCAGAACTTCATGAGGATGCTTCCAGCCATTTTGACGAAGTTTGTGCAGCGCTGACACCCAGGTTGACCAAGGCAAACACCAACTTCTGGCCTAGCCTGGAACCTGGGCTCAAGGTGGCACTCACTCTGCGCCACCTGGCCTCAGGGACCACCTACAGGAGCATGCAGTATGGCTGGAGGGTGCACACAACACCATCAGCTTATGGTCAGAGAAGTGGTGCAGGCATCATCGAAGAATACCTGGAGGAGCTCTCCAGTGCCCCACCACTGAACAACGGCTGGAAGAAAGTTGCAGAGCAGTGGTATCAGAAGTGGAATTCCCCACACCATTGGAGCCATAGATGGAAGAACGTGGCCTGCAAAGCACCAGCCAAGTCGGGGTCCACTTATTTCAACACAAGGGCTTCTTCGCATCGTCCTCTTCGCCATGGTCGATGCTGACTACAAGTTCATGTTCATCAATGCTTCAGGCAACGGCTCATGTTCAGATGCCCAGGTATACAACGCCAGTGACCTCAAGGAGGGGCTGGAAGGCAACCTCATCGTGGGCTTCCAGATCCAGACCCCCTGCCCACGACATGCAAGATGTGCCCTATTTCATCGTGGGGGATGACGCCTTCTCCCTCAGAACCTACCTCATGAAGCCCTACACTTCCAGACTCCTTACCCGTGAAGAAGAGGATCTTCAACTACAGGCTGTCCAGGGCAAGGTGGGTGGTGAGAATGCCTTTGGCATCCTGGCCAACAGGTTCAGGTACTTCTCACCACCATGCAGCATTGCCCAGAGACTGTGAGGAGGATTGTGCAAGCTTGCTGCATCCTGCACAATTCTCATGCGCACGACGTACCCAGTCTTGCAGAACAGGCTCGTGGACCTGCCAACAAGGCAATGGGGACATGGAGCCTGGGGAATGGAGGCAAGGGCGAAACCTGATAGACACTCAGGATGTGCAAGGCCCCAACAGAGCCTCACGTGAAGGGAAGAAGCAGGGCAACCTCCTGAGACACTGGTGCAACCTCCCAGCTGGAGCAGTGGAGTGGCAAGACAGGATGATAGATGCTTAATGGATGCTTCTTCAGCCTGTCTCATCACACTGATGAGTTTGGGCCATGTATGTTGGGTGGCCTACAATGAACAGGGCATTTAATAAAGAGTTTGTTTATGTTGACATGTGTGGATGAATGCTTACATTGTTATTGATAATGAAGGGCCAAAGTGTGGCACCTGGGAGGGAGACCATAAAGTCCACTATGCTTGCACTGGAGGTTTATCTATCCCACCAACTATCTTACCCCATTCCAAAGGTATCCCTGCCCATCCCACAGCTTATTCCATCCAAAGATATCCCTGATCATTCCACAGGTATCCCTGCCCACCCACTCCTATCTAACCCAACCCACAAGCATGCAAAGGCTTAAACATTTTCTAAAAGTTTCCACCAAGACTTTATTAAAAAAAGAAATGAAGCAAGTGTGTGAATCAAAGATAGACTTTATGAACAAGAAGCTATAAAACAAAAATGACCAAGTAAAGTGTCCAAATAAAGTCACAGGTAGCCAGCCAGACAGTCTCTGGCACTCCCTTGGTCACTCGGAGGTGTGCCCAGTCTCAGGGATGAAGGGTCAGGTGTGTGGAGGTGGGTGCTTCTGCAGTGCTGGTCTGAGGTGCCACTGGGGTGCCTGGCCCGAGAGGACAACAGGTGATGGTGTGTTGAAAAAGCTCTCGGACATCTGGCTCACGACCGTGATGCTGAGAGGTCTTCCTCCATGCCATAGGTGTCAGCCCCAGTACTGATCACAGATGTACTGAGGCCGGGCTTGGCTTGTGGGTGGAGGAGGAGTAGTGTATTGGGGCTGTCTGGTCTGCAGCTGGTGTGAGGACTGGCATTGCTGTCGTCGTGGCATCATTGACGTGGGTGGCATCGGTGCATAGTGGAACTGGTGCAATGTTTGTCACCCGATGACTCTGTGACTGGACTGGGAAGGGCTGCTGCCTGTGCTGCTGGTCCTCTGGTAGCCGTAGCCCTGGTAGGTGAGGGCCTGTGGGAAGCCTTGGTATGGGAGTGACATCACTGGGGTGGAGGAGCAGACCTGGACTGGGTGGGAGCAGGTTCCTTGGGTCTGGAGGGTTGTGAAGCAGCTGCAGATCCGGTCCTTCACCACCTGGTACTGGGGATCTGCCATGTCCCTCAGGGCTGGTTGACATAGTGGAGGAAGGGCTTGCGTTGAGGATGAGGAATCAGTGTGGACCAGCTGAGAGAGGAAATCTATGCTGGGTGCGATGGTGTCCCTCTGATTTCCAGCAGGCACAGTATGGCTCTGCCCCCTGCTGTCTGGCTCTCTGCCTTTCTGGGAGGTGGAGACTGGGGGGGGTGAATGCGGCTACCGTGTGGTGGATGACACGATGTCTCCTTTCTCCCACCGCACCAGGGAGTCCTCCACGCACTCCACCACAGTTACAACACATGTCCGCGGGTTTCTCCGCTGTGGCACGCTCCCCAGAAACCTGCCTGGAGACAGGACTGACTCTCGCCCGGAGGAGGACTGGCATTCAGCAGGCTGCCGAGAGAGAGAGGGTAGACAGAGGGGCTCCTTGTGCTCCTCAGGTGGCGGATCTCACCCTCCAGGAACTGCACCTGGCCATGAAGTATGGTCTTCTGTCCAATCAGCTTAAACCGTGGCCTGGCCAGATTTCTTCAGGTGCAGCTTCCCGTACCAGGTGTGCATGTGCTTCCACCAGCCGAGGAGCATATCCAATGTGTAGCGCCAGACTCTCCGCCTTCTCCTCTCCAAGCAGCCTGCTTCCTTTTGGTGTCCCTGAACAGCTGGTGTCCCTTCCGCCACAGATAGTCATTCTCTCTCAGCCACTCCAGCACCTCATCCTCGTGTTTCCTCCTCAATAAAGTTCTGCTCCTCTCCGTTGTTGCATACGCCTCTTCCTCCCTTGGCAGGACGCAGATGGGCCCGTCATCAGAGGGGCTCCCAGGTAGTAGGGGCTGCTCCTCCACACCACCAGCAGCAGCAAGCACCCAGCAGGATTCATCATCCTCACCAGCAGGATCATTAATCAGCATCATCATCATCATCAATCATCAGAGCAGCAGCAGCAGCAGCAGGGATCATCATCATCAGCAATGTAGCACGCAGGATCAGCAGCACGCAGCAGGACGCAGGATCAGCAGCAGCCTAGAGTGGAGAACCAGCAGGCCAGCAAGACGCATGGAGACCAGAGCACAGCAAGCATGAAGCAGGACCAGGATACGAGCAGGACGAGCAAGACCAGGAGCACAAGGCAGGACGGGCAGGAACGAGCAAGTCCAGGAGCCATGAGCAGATGAGACGAGCAGGTACGCAGCAGCAGCTTTCAGCAGAGTATACAGCAGCAGAAGCAACCACTGACAGGAGCAGCTTCAGAAGATATGCAGCAGAAGCACCACCTCCCAGGAGCAGCTTTTGCCAGAAGCTCCCGCACCAGAAGAGTGAGCCGCAGCAGCAGAAGCCCACAGAAGCAGAGTCAGGGACAGGGGGCGGAGGGTGGCCGTGTCCCTCTTGCCAGGGATGGGCAGGTTTGCTGAGGCTTTTGCTTCTTCCCCATGGTTGTGGGGTTTTCTGGCTTGGCAGGGAGGCTGAAGGCAGCTGGCAGCCAAGGCTGGAGGCGGCCAAAGAGCCAAGGCTGCAGCCGCAAGGCCTTGGCAGGCAGGCAATGCAGGCAGGGCAAAGGCAAGGAACTCTCGATGTAGTCCAGCCGAGCAGGTCCCTTTCCTCTGAATGCTGGCACGTGCCTATATGTCATTGATAACTAATGGACATAAGGTTCTGCTGTTTTACGTTACCGCCCCCAAAATTTTCACCTTCTGTCTGTTTGCCCTCATAGTTTCTTTTCTTGCTTGGTATAACAGAAGTTAAAGGCCTGTCACATTTGCCGATGGATGCATAAAAGTTATGTAAAAAGGACACAGCAGATTGAGAGAGAATTTCCAGTCCGTTGTTATCCTTCCCTCTCAAAGAGTCGCCCAAATTTGCATTAAACAGAGTGGTCAACACGGAAAGGGGAATGGATGGGGCGAGGACATAGCCAGGGATGTTAAGCGGATGCCTCCACAGAACCTATGGATGGAAGTGGGATGGAAGCAGATACACTCCCGCAGGGCTTCCAAGGACGCGCAGCAGAGGCAACGGATGCAGAGGGATGCCTAGCGGTACAGCGGATGCATCATGGAAGCCCTAGCAAGAGCCTAGCGGATGCAAAGCATTCACTGCGCATGTGGAGGAATGCATTGCGTCAGCCCCATAGATAATAAAAGGAGGCAGCTCGCAAGCAGGTCACCATTCCAGAGGAAAGACCTGCTGCAGACACAGCTCCAGCCAAACAACCATGGAAAGAAAGAGAAAACGCCCTGTGCCATCTCCCTGCCAGCAACTGGCAGAAGGACAGGGCCACCATCCCACCCCCTGGCTGAACCTGCTTCTGCTGGGGCTTCTGCTGCTCGGACTGACTCTGCTGGTGCTGGGGCTATCTGCTGGTGGCTAGCTCCTGGTGCTGGTGCTTCTGCTGGTGCTTACTCTGCTGGCACTGCCTCCTGGTGCTGGTGCTTTGCTGGTGCTGACTCTGCTGCTCCTGATCTGGTCCTGCTGGTGCTCGCTGCTGGTGCTGCTGGTCTGCTGGTGCTTCTGGTCCTGCTGGTACTGCTTTTGCTGCTACTGTTGTTGCTTGGCTGCCTGGTGGTGGTGGTGGTGGACCAGCCCTAGAACCTAGGCCAGCCCCTTGCTGCATAGGGCCCAGAATAGCCTGCCAAGGAGAAAGGCATATGTGAGAAACGGGAGAAGGAGGCAATACTCCATCGAAGAGGAACATGAGGATGAGGTGCTCGAATGGCTGAGGAGAATGCGTAACCTAATGGCTGAAGGAACACAAGCTCTTATCGAGACACCAAGAGGAACAGGCTCTTGAGAGAGAAGGTGGAAGAGCCGGCTAACACTTTGGAAGGTCCTGCCTCGGGTGGTGGAAAGCACATGCACACTTGGTACGGGAAGCTGCACCTCAGAGGTCGGCCCAGGCCATGGTCAAGCTCACCGGACCAGGAGACCTACATGATGGCCAAGTACAGCTTCTTGAAGGTGAGATCCTGCCACCAGAGGAAGCAGCCCCTTCTGACAAGCCAGTCCTCTTTCTGGCCAAGAGTCAGTTTCTATGTCCGGCAGGTATCTGTGGAGTGTTCCCAAAACGGAGAACTCATCCCCCACAGCTGCACTCCTGTGGCGGAGCGTGTGGAGGACCCCCTGGATGTAGTGGGAAGAAAGGAGATGGCACTTTCACCAGAGACCAACCCAAACGCCACCCCCAGCTCCACTCCACAGAAAGCAGGCAGAAAGCCAACTGGAGGGACAGAGCCACACTGTCCCTGCTGGAGATCAGGGACACCATCAAAGCAAGCGTAGATTCTACTCTCTCAGCTGGTACAACACTGACATACCATCCTCGAAACCTCAAGCCTTCCTCACCTACATCAACCAGAACCTCATGGACCATGTCTGTGAAATCACAGTACCCAGGTGATAAAGAAGAGGTCACCGGTTCTCTGCACAAACCCTCCAGCTGAACCTGCTCCGACCAGTCCAGGTTCTCCTCCTACACCCCAGGTGATGTCACAGCCCTTCCATAGGCTTTCCAACAGGCCCTCACCCTACCAGCTATGCTACAAGAGTCCAGCAGCACAGAGCAGCCCTTCCAGTCCAGTTCACAGGTACATATCGAATCCATGATGCCACGCCGATGATACCGATGCCACCGATGCCAATCGATCGCCCATACGGATGCCACCGAATGCCACAGATGCCACCCAAGCCAAAGATGCCACCACACGCCTCACCTCGCTCAGCTGCAGAACCAGAACAGCCCCACTATACTCCTCCTTCCTTCCACCCCACAGCCAAGCCCGGCCTCAGAACATCTGTCATTGGTCTGGGTACTGACACATCCATGTACCTGGAGGAAGGGGCTCTCAACATCACAGGATGAGCCAGCTCTCTGAGAGCTTCCTCCACACACCCAAATCGCCCTGTTTGTCTCTCGGGGCCAGAGCACCCCAATGGCGTCTCAGACCAGCACTCCAGCAGCAGCCAACCTCCAACAGCACCTTGGACCCTCACCCGCTGAGACTACATGGGCCATGCCTCAGAGTGACTGAGAAGAGTAACCAAGACTGTGGTTTGCTACCTGTTGACTTATCCTTTGGCTTGGGACACTTGACTTGGCATTTTGCTTTTACAGTTTTTATTAATAAAGTTTAATCTTTGCTTCATACACTTGGTATAGTTCTTTTAAGTCAATAAAGTCTTGTGGAAACTTTTTAGAAATGGTTTAAGCCTTTGCATGCTTGTGGAATGGGTAAGGATAGCAGTGGATGGGCAGGATTACCTGTGGGGAGGTAAATAGTGTGGGAATGGGGTTAGATAGCAGTGGGATGGGCCAGGATACCTGTGGGATATTAATAGCTGTGGATAGATAAACTCCAGTGGCAAAGCATAGTGGGCAACTGTATGGTCCAACGCCTTCCCAGGTGCCACAACTATGGCCTTTATTATCACTAACAATGTAATCAATCATCCCCACACATGTCAACATAACACAACTCTTTATTTAATCCCTTGGTTCATTTGTAAGCACTCAACGGATAATGGCAACAATCTCATCAAGTGTGATGAGACAGGCTGAAGGAAGCATCCATCAGCATCTACCATTTCCTGTCTTGCACTCCAGCTGCTCCCAGCTGGGGAGTTGGCACCAGTGTTTTCGAGGTTGCGCTGCTTCTTCCCTATCACATGAAGCTCTGTTGGGGCTTTGCAACATACACAGTATCTATCAGGTTTCGTCCTTGCCCATTTCACCAGCTCCATGTCCCCATTGCCATTGTTTGGAGGTCCATGAGCCTGTTCTGCAACACTGGGTAGCGGGTGCGCATAGAGATTGTGCAGGAATCAAGCAAGCTTCCACAATGTTCCTCACCGTCTCTGGGTGATGCGTATGGTGTGAGAAGTACCTGGAACCTGTTGGCCCAGGATGCCAAAGGCGTTCTCACCACCCGCCTTGGCCCTGGACAGCCTGTAGTTGAAGCCTCCTCTCTTCACGGTGAGGAGTCTGGGAAAAAAGTGTAGGGCTTCATGAGGTAGGTTCTGGGGGAGAAAAAGGATCATCCCCCACGATGAAGAAGGGCAACAAATCTTGTGTGCCGTTGGCAGGGGGTCTGGATCTGAGCCCATGATGAGTTGCATTCCAGCCCCTCATTGAGGTGGACTGGCGTTGTAAATACCTGGGCATCTGAAGCTGACCCATTTCCTGTAAGCATTCGATTGTACATGAACTTGTAGTCAGCATCGACCATGGTGAAGTAGGATGAATGCCTGAAGCAGCCCTTGTAGTTGTGAAAGTGGACCCTGAGTTGCTGAGCTTTGCAGGCCACGTGCTTCCCATCTATAGGCTCCAACGGTGTGGAAGTTCCACTCTGAATACATGCCTGGCAACTTTCTTCTAGTTTTCTTCATGGAGGGGCACTGGAGGAGCTCTCCAGTAGTTCTTCGATGAATAGGCCTGCACCCCTTCTCTGACCACAATGCTGATGGTGTTGTGTGGCACCCTCCAGGCGTACTGCCATGCCTGCTGTTCGTGGTCACCGGAGGCCAGGTGGTGCAAGTCAGCGCCACCTTCAGCCCCAAGGGTCCAGGCTGGGACCGGAAGTTGGTGTTTGCCTTGGATCAACCTGGGTCTCAGTTGCTCCACAACTTTGTCAAACATGGCTGGAGCACCTCATGAAGTTCTGGAATGCACCGAGGTTCTCCTTCCTCAGCTCCACCATCAGCTTTGTTATACAGTCCGTACTCTGCTCTTCCCCAAATCCATCTTGGACCCCAGACACTTCTTGGACCACCTCCTTTTCTTCACACAGAACAGGTGAAAGAGCCGTAGAGGGCTTTGCACTGTTTGTAGAACGATGGTGGCTACCAAAGGAGTGTGTGACGATCCATGGTGGAGATTGACTGGATGCTGTGGAAGAGAAGAGCCAGATGAAGGCTGAAGGAGGTCCTGCAACCGCAGGGCTGCTGGACTGAAAGTTGAGATCCAGGTTGATTTTCCTCCCCCTTTTTAAATAGGAAATATAGGTTTTATGCTAGGTGTCCTTTTGCAATCCCCTAGGCATCCTGCAGACATCCTAAATATCACGGATACGTCCCCTATAGAACGTTGTTCATATCCTGGTAGTGTTAGATAGCATTCTGAGGATCACAGAGCAGACGCTAGCGATCATGCTATTTCGATCAGCGCTTTTTATCCTACGTCCGTGCACTAACGCTGAGCGTGTCTGTTCTGTGTCGTTTCCTTGCTTCCTCCCTGTTGTGTTTCCGCTGAGCGATGCGAGTTGCCGGATGCGGAGAGATGCCTAGTGGATATAGCGACGCACTAGGATGAGAAATGTATAACGCGATTGCCTACTACGATGTCAGAACGGACCAAATTGGATACATTTTCCAAGCCGCAAAAGTTTTGAGCAGCTCAAAACTTTTTTGAGCGATGAAATGTCAGAGTTACGATGCTGGAGAGAGTAGCACGGAGTACATGAAACGGGATTGCCAGTGATCAAACGGATGTAATCACTGTTACACAACGGATGGCAAAGTGTTTGTCTCCGTTTTACATTCTCTTTCCATCAGGTGGTGCTGTGTGACAGGGGCTGAAGAAAGGAGGTATAGAGGGAACCCATATAAGAATAACTATGTTATAAATTCTATTGTCTAAAATCTGTCTGGATTCAGAACAATGGTTTAAACTCTGTCAGTATGAAATCCACATACACCTTCAAGCATGAAAGTTATCTGATTTATTCCTCTTTGAAAAAGTATGGTTCATCTGTAATGTTGAGGATTGAACTGAAACTGAATAATTCCTGCAGCAGTGGAGTCAATACTGCCAACTTGAAACATGAGCATTAATCCTATAGCTATGCAACAATTTAGATTCATGACAGGATTATGAAAGGGTTTCTGATTAGATGTTTACCCAAGTATATCCTAATATTGCAAGCCTGAACTTAATCTGAAATCTATACATGATATATATTAACCATCCATTCCATACATTTAATAATTGTAATTTGTTTCCTATGGTAGAAAGTAAGCACGATGAACAATAATTCCATTGTGTAGTTGAATTAATAAATAAAAATACTTACTTCAACAAAAAATATTTCCTTAACCAGACCAATAATTAGCTTTTCTATACTCACATCTTTCACAAGATATGAAAGTAACAACAATACAGAACAGAAAAAAGCTATTAATAGACCAGAGGCCAAAATGTCTTACAGTAGAAATTCAGTAAACCAAAACTTTGATCTCAAATCCAATTTGTTTTGAGATAAATAAAGTTCTCTTACCAACAGCAAAACCAAAGACATGACAACCAGAACTATAGAAAAGGAACTGGAAACCAACTCAGCAAGTTATTATTTTAGAATCTTAGGCAAAGATTTATGGACTGGAGACCCAGCCTCCACAAAAACCTGGTATTGCATTTCTGTTGCATTGTTAATACATCAAACAATTTCAATTCTTACCACCCACCCAGTTTGTAGTTAATTACCAATGAGTAAAGTTATCTCTTATTTGAAACAGTACTGTGAATGAAATTATGTTGGCCAATATCCATGCTGTAAAGAACATTATTTCTTTTACATATGTACATGGCTATTTAATAGAAAACACCAAGAACATCAGAACAATTATGATGATGAATTTAGTCCTAAAGTAAGTTTATTTGAACTGCCATCTCTTCCTGAAAAAGTGTATATAAAAGTGAACTGTTTGGGCATATCACTGGATCCCGAAAAAAACTGAAGTGTTGAAATTCAGCATTGGTCTCGCTTGCTCAATATTTGTTCTCACCTCTAAATTGGGGTATTAGTTTTGTAGGCTACACTGTTATACTGGGAGAAGCAAAAGCAAAATCATGTGGCAGGCTGAAGTCGAAAATTTATTTTCATCCGGGGGTTTTTAAATCAAACGTCCCTTTCATTTTACAGCCTTGTGCTGGAAACTAGAAAAGACACTTGTTAATTTATTTGCCATACTCACTAGGATAGGTTGGTCCGTGGTGGGAGATTGAAGAGCCATCAATTGGCCACAGCCGTCGAGAAGCCCACATTAAGAAGGGCTGCCTGCGGCTTCGCCAGCAAGCAGGTTCTGGAGAGAAAATAAAAAGAATAGAAGATCAACACTGGGTCTCTAAGTCTTTTTTCCCACAAAGCAACACTGGCGACGAAGGCAAACGAGGACTGAGCAAGCCGAAATGGCCAGGAACAACTCACCACCAGCACCATTCAACCCAGCAACGAAGACTGGGATCCTACATCGACAAATTCCTCAATGTTTCTAGAAGGGAGCGATTTCCAAGGAATATCCAACATAGGAAAGGGGCCGTCCTTCCTCACCCACTGCAGTCCCACAATATTCAGAATGGCAAAGGCATTGACATCACCCCATGATGTAAAGAAAATGGCGTGAACAGGACTTAGAGAAAATTACTAGCAAGCCCATTAATGTCCAACCGTTTCACATGCTCATCAAAAAGACACAACATTTTATCGCATGAACAAAAGGAAGATGAGAGCATCAAGAGATTTTGTTGCAACACTAAGAAGACATTGCGAGCAATTGCGAATTCCAAACATGGATGAGGCCATGAGGGACCACGTGGTCCTCAGATTCAAGGACTTTACACTACAGGGTTGACTACTAACAAGACTAAAATAACATTAATGGAGGCAATAGAAGAAGCCACCGCAAGCAGAAGCAACACAAAAATCGACAGCCACCGGTGTGTCAATGAATAAATTAATAAAGAAAAACCCCAAAAGACACTAGTCAACTATATACCAATAGACACCAGAGGAAACTCAAAAAACTCACCACCACAACACACACAAGGACATCGAATCCCTATCAGAAGATGAAAGAGGAAGCAGAAGAGGTAAATCATTCTGTCAGAAAAAGGTAGATGGGAAGCGAAAGGAAAGGAAGTCAGAATTACATTGGTCTGGGTGCGGAGGAGACCATCACGTCCTGAATGCCATTTTTTTCCATGCCTTATTTGCAGGTATTGTGAAACGGTGGGGACACGTAGCTAGGGCATCCAAACTAAAAATAACTATAGCCCGAGACAAAGATGGAATACCCCTCCAGGGAGAAAGAAAATCAAATAGAGAGCCATGGAGTAAAGAAGAACAGAAACAAGTGGTGGAACGAAGCAATAGAAAGAGGAAACACATCAAACAATACCTATTGGACAACTTCAAACCCAAATCAATGTGAAAAAGGTACATGTGCAAGTCACCAAAGAAAGGTCAGCATGTGAAGATGGAGGTGGCATCAGCTCATATGTTTATCAAAGGTCTCGTGAATACCCCTAAAACAGAATTAATACTTGATATAAAAATAGAGAGCTAGAAATACAAAAACTCACACTAAAAGACTACGCAGGGAAACAGAATTCCTGTAGTAGGAACCAGACATTTCAAAGTTGAATTCAAAAACAGCACACTAAAGTCCTTCCATTAACCATAGTCGACCGGATCGCCTGCAGCCTACTGGACTGCGAATGTTTTGCAGCCATTAGGAATCGGAGTAACCAGATAAATAACATCTCGAGGACAGACTGGGAACAAGAACGCTGAATGAAAAGAATTCCAGGACGTCTTCACGGAGAACTGGGCAAGTAACCAAGGGTCCCCTATCTGATTTAAATCTAAAATCCAAATATAGGCCCCAAATAAGCTCAAGACGAGCCCGAGTTCCCTTTTGCGTTTTAAACCAAAAATTGATGAATAATTAGAAAACTTATCGGCATGGGAGGTATAGGAACCAAATAAGACCACACAGTGCGAAACCAATTTGTTACCCCTTTTTAAACCAGATGGGTCCCGTAGTATCCGTGTGAGACTACAAGGCAACCCATTAACCATGTGCTACAAAGCAAAGCGCATACCCAAGTTCACGTGGTACAGCACCATTACACTCTTTGGGGAGTAGAATCTTCACGAAATTGGAACCTTGCGCAAGCCTACCAATAATTACCAGTTGACCTACAAACAGCGGCAGACAAACAATTGTGACTCATAAGGGTCATTAAAATGCACCAGACACTGCCAATTCGCGAGTTAGCGTGGCCCCAGGGTATTCCGACTTAATGGAATTGCCTATTGCCAGGAAAGAAATAGGGTGGTATGCATACTTTGACGATGTATTAGTATCAGCCAAGGACAAAAGAAACAACTGCAAGAACCGCCTAAGGGAGGCTCTTAAAAAGAATTTAAAGAGGTGGAACTTAAAGTAAAAAAAGAAGGTGCCAATTAGCCACCAACAAAGCTTAGAATTCCTGGGCTGACCATCATAGACAACAGAAGGGATCCACCGCACTGAAAACAAAATCCGAGCAACATCAAGGAAGCTCCTCCCAACCCGAAATAAAACAAGATTTCAAGCTTTATAGACTTATTATTTTCAGTGTATTTTTGCCAACCAGAAAGCAACAATAACGGAACCACTGCATAGATTGCTTTGATAAGAAAGCTACCCTGGACCTGGGGCGATAGAAGCAAACAGCATTCCAGGGAATAAAAGACTTACTTACATCAGACTGTGTGGCTAATACAATACAGCGAAACCTTCCACTAGCATTAACATGTGATGCATCACATCGGATTGGTCCATACTCAGTTCACATATTACCAATGGAAAAAGAAAGCCAACCATCAAAAACTCTATCAAAAACGGAGCGGAATTACAGCCAACTAGATAGAGAGCATTGGCCGCAATAACAGGAGAAACAGTTCCACAGTATATCTATTGGCAGACTTTTTTCAACTTGGTCACAGATCATAACCTCTCCAGGAATTCCTCTCAGAAAACAAAGCTACACCTAACATACTGTCACCGCAGATGACGAGGTGGGTCCGAATTCTTCTGTCCGATAACTACAACTTGATCTACCGACCAGGAAAGAATATAACACAAACTGACGCCCTGAGCCATTCCCCCCTACCTGATTAGAAGATGATCCTGCCCCAACCACATCAATCTCTGCAAATTGAGACATTGGCAAACCTACCCATAAAGCAAACAGACTTTGCTAGGCAAACGCGAGAGACAGAAATTTGTGCGGATCTTAAATGGGTAAGGTAAAGGGGTGCCAGAGACTGCTAGTGGCCAGAGACTGTAAATCGTTTACAGAATAGACCAAACCAGAACTACTCCAATTTAAAAAGGATGTATACTCCTGGGGGGATAGGGTGAATCATACTGGGACTATTGAGGAAATGAATACTGAATTAATTGCATGAGGGTCACCCGGGTATTGTCAGAAATAAGTCCGCTGCTCAAGGAGTTATAGCTATGGTGGCCAGGGAATGGATAAGGATATTTGGGAATGGGTAGCAATGTGCAAATGATGCTCAAGAATCTAGACCTGCACCCCTTCTGCACTTGCACTCAATTGGGAAACACTAGGGGACCAGGTCCTACAATACACCATTGATTTTGCAGAAATTAAAGGACACACGATTCTTAATAGTGGGTAGACGCTTACTCAAATTGGCTAGAGGCTAAGCATTATGCACTCAACTACAACAGAAGCTTCATTAGACAACTAAGAAAAGCTTTTTAAACGACACATGGATTGGCCGGAATTTAGTTGTACTTTTTGACAACGGACCACAATTCGCAGCAATACATTTGAGAAGGTTCCGAGCAGAACAAGGGATAAGGCACACAACTAACAGGCGCCGGGTCGGCCGGCAGATACGCATGGTCATTATTAACTAAGAAACACTACAACAAATTTGTGAGCTGGAGAAAAACAGGAAAAGAATATTACAAGCTTACCTAAGTATACACGCAGCATTACACCAAAACACCACAACAAATAAAAGCCCAGAAAGAACTATAAATGGGAAGAAAACTATAGATCAAACAGACAGACTACATCCCACATATAGCCCAGAAAAGCCAACCGACTCCAGTTAAAAGTGCCGCACCTTACAAAAGAGGGGACCCTAGTCTATAAACAATAAAAACTCACAGGGGAAACCATTGTGGATACCGGCAACAAATAACCCCAAATAACAGGACCCGATCACTAACAGGTAGAGCCAGAGGAATGTTAAAGGAGCTTGGAGCAAGACAACATAGACCAAATAATTGAGGACTCACACTGAGAAACCCTAACAATCAGGATGAGGAAATAGGAAGAAAGACTAATACTATCAAACAAAAGGAATCTCCTCAAACATTAAACAAAAATAGCCAAACAGAGAAGGGGGGAGACCCCTCAAACACAAATGAGAGGGGAGGGGGAGAACCCTCCACGAAGTTTAAAAGCAGTAACAAATAAATCTAATCAACAATACAACACAACCAATACTAACATTAGCCCCGATCGAAAATCGCAAATACGTCCCTGAAAGCCATAGAAAAGAAGACAACTTTGGGAGACTGGAGCAGCTTCAGATAACCATCAAGAAACCACTCCTGGCAGGAGCGGCCACCGACTCAACCCAGCCAGGAAAGGCCTGGCGGGAGCGGCATGGCTGGATTTCCTAACCTTCCAGGAGGCCCACAGAAGGAGCATGGGAGAAACAGCAACCCCCGTAAGAAACAGTCCAGAGCAAACCACCACTGATGCATCAGGTCCAGTCGAAACCATAAGAGCCCCACCTATTTATGTGACTACATAAAATAGGGGAGGCCTGATTGGTTGGACTGGACCACATAATATACATGTTATATATTTGCATACTCACCTAGGATAGGTTGGTCCGGATGGTGGGAGATTTGAAGAGCCATCATTGGCCACAAGCCGTGAGCAGCCCACTATAAGAAGGCTGCCGCGGCTTCGCCAGCAAGCAGTTTCTGGAGAGAAAATAAAAAGAATAGAAGATCAACTGGGTCTCTAGTCTTTTTTCCCACAATGCAACAACGCCAAAGAAGTTTTTATAATTAGACTATTTATTAAAGTTGCAATCTCATGCACATATAACTTGGAATAAATACCACTGAATTCTATTAACATTATTTCTGAACTGAAAGGAGAAGGACTGGTAACTGATCTTGGGGACAGAACAGTGGGTTTAATTTTAATATTGTAGTCCAGTGATGGGGGAGAGTCCATATTGTATCAAGCTCTACTGAAGCTTGAGGAATTTTTTAAATTAGTTATACCAGGAGAATCTGAGGAAGAAATACTTAGCTATTTTCAACTTTCTGGACAATTCAGGCAATTTTTCAACCCTCTTTCATCACTTGTCACATGAAGGGGAGATGATTATGATAAAGTGATATGTAATGCTTTGTATCCAAAGCACATTATTAATCTTAACACTAGTATTAATCTGGTGACTCATAGTCCCAAAGACGCTTTTTCAAAAAGTTCAGTCAGAACTGAAGAAACTTCTTGGATAAGAAGTGAAACATCTTCAAGGAAAAACAAAGTCCAGTTTCATTTTGAAAAAGCACCTTTGGTACATCCATGACCTGGATGACTAAAAATCTCCAGAGACGCTGGTGACTGATAATAGTGCTGATTGAGCAAAAGCAGACAAATTCTTCATATTCCTTCTTCTTTCTTAATTCTTGCACCTTCATTCCCTGTTATAAGGAACCTGGATAACCCTTTTTCTCCCCCCCCTTTTTTTAATCAGACCCTAAATGGCTTATATAGTGGATAGTTACAATCTGTCCTTTATGCCCAGAATCCTCCCTTCTCTTTTTAAATATAGTGAACTAACTAAAAAACTTTCTCTTTGTAGGAACACTGTGATTACCCATAGTCTCTTAAAATAACCCAAAACCCAAAACATACATTAAAGTCCGGTAAGGCCTTCAACTTAACTTCACTGTTTTATTAGGCACAGTTTAAAGTCACAAAAGTAAATAATGAGGCAAAAAGAAAACCAAAACAAGCCATATTGACGAGAGTTCCAAAGCAAGCCAAGATAACTAATCATAAACTCCAGGAAAATAACCAAGGAGAGTCCATAGGAAGAATGCCAGCAAAGATAAACCTATTTCAAAGTAAACACTAAATTGACTCCAGCAATTTTGACTGCACAGTTATAAGCTTATATACATAGCTTCCAGCTGCAAGCCACGAGGAGGATCATGGTAATCTCCTCTTGAGTAGACCTTGCTTTTCTCTGATCCTCTCCTCCCTGCATGACCTAGGATGGATAGGGGATGGGCCTGGATCCTCCTTTGACTGCTCAGCTGGCCTCTACCCTTCCCCAGCCTCCTCCACTCCCTCTGGAGCCACACTCCTATTCCCTATTGGCTGTTCCTCCTCTTTCTCAGAGTCAGTCTCCACCAGGGGAATGACAAACACAGCAGCAAAAATCGAATCTTTGAGCAGTGCCATGAATGGGCCCTATTCAGTAATAAGAACAGTAGAAACCATAATTCCTATGAACCAAAGTATCCATCATAGGTGATAAATGTTCCATGGCTAAAGGTATGGCAACCTCATTGTGTTGAGAACTGAAGAGAAGAAAGCTGTACCTGAGATTTCTGCTCGCTGTTAGTAAATTGTACCAATTCGAATGGCGATATGGATGTTCCCTTTTTCATTTTCACAGGAACTGTGAACCAGTATTCATCAGGGACAATGATTCAAATCCAACTAAAGCTGGGAAATCACCCTAAGTTTGAACCCTTTATTTTTTTGTAGTACAACCAAACCACCAATAGCAATAACACTTAGAATTGTATACCACTTCATAGTGTTTTACAGCCCTCTCTAAGCAACTTACAGAGTCCCCCCCAAAATCTGAGTCCTCATTTTACTGATCTCAGCCCAATGGAAGACTGAGTCAACCTTGACCTGGTCAGAATCGAACTCCTGGAGAGAACAATGAGTTAACCTGCAGTACTGTACTCTAACCACTGTGCCACCATGGCTCAGCCAAGAGCTGCTGTTGTGAAGATAAAATGAAAAGTGACTCCATGAAATCCCTATGAACAGAAAGTCATAATAGGTTACTATAAAAATGAGATAAATATATCAAAAACTATTGAATTTCTGACATCCCTTTTTTACATATCTGCTAACTTGCAATATTTACCAGCATATATTACCTGGTGTTCTTCAGAAGAAAAGTAGGGTGCAAACAAAATAAATGAACTAATAAATAATGAAGCCCTAGACATCCATGTGGAGCTATGACATTGAACAGCTGGACCAAAGTCTGTTTTCCTTCAAACTGAACCTGGATCAATGTCAGGAGTGCCCAGAGGAGCCATCACGAGTTACAGGGGAAATGGTGAGAGTGATGGGCCAGCATGCAGCCTGGCCAGAAACTGTGTGGAAGTTGCAAGCCAAGACTTGGGCCCAGTTGCTTTATGAGAAAAGCTTGTTGACTTGTTCCCAGCTGACAGACAGTGTACTGTACAAACACAGCAAAATAGAATCCTAATGTAACAATTTGTCACAGCAGGCAAGCCTAAATTATATGGAACTAATGAACTGCAAAGTCTCCTTATTCACTTTAGAACTAAAGCTGTTTGTTGATTGTTAACATTTCAAAACTATGGGTAATGAGCCAACACAAAATTTGTTTTCTGTTCCCCCTCCTTTACTGTCAGAACTATGATACTAATTTAGTTTCCAGGTTTTTAAAAGTAATGTGGTCTTATTTTAGTGAAGATATGCCAGGGTGGTTTCAGATGTTAGCAGTTAGTAACTCTCCTCCCTTTTTACTTGCTTGCTCAAACTTCAAAATAAAGCAGCAGACTAGCGATAAGCAGCAGTAGAACCACTAGAGATTTGATACAGCCATGAATGGCCTGTTTCACACACTGCAGGGAGTGAAGATTTGCTTAATTATGTTCAGTTCAGAAGCCATAGGACTAGGTTATTTCTTTATTTCATTTTTTGTCATGTTCATGCTGATCAACTGAGCAAACAGCAGCATTGGTCCATGTGTGGTACATTTTCTTTTTTTGGAGCCCTCAGAACCTCCTTGTGAACAAGACTTCTGAAAATCTACAGTATACCACCATTTCCCACCATTCCTCACTAGGAAATAGATGGAAACTGTAGAGTTAGCCCTGTGGTAGGCTCCCACTTAATAGCAACAAAGCAACAATAAAACATCACAAAAGTCCCCTTCCTAATCATATATGACGTAGTTCCACCTACTTTGGTGCTGTTGTTATTGTTGCATGGTAACATGTGTATAATGTTCATGTGCACATGTGCATATGTGTATATGTGTTTTGTATTTGTTAATAAAAGACACAAATGAATAAATTTAGTAATTTTGAAATACTAAAAAAGAAAATGAAAAAGAAGATGAAATGTGGTGTTTTGTCCTAAATTACAGAATAAACACCAAGAATTCAGTATCTCAGCTGAAACTCTGAATTTTCATCCTTTTGGTATTTAAGGTAGTAAAAATGACACACTTAAAATTAAAGAAAATTTAGGAGTTTGGTAACATTAAAGCTCTGGCTAAAGAAAATGAAAAGGCTGAAAGCAAGAAGGTAAATGTAACAAATCAGAATCAGTTCCAGAGATATTTGCAGATAAACAGGCCTCTAAAAGAGTGAATTTCCATTGTAGAGCTTCTTGTGATGATTTTAAATTTCTTGATAGGTTTATATCAAGTTAAGTAGTAAATCATAGAATAGGTAGGCTGTAAAGATTCTTAAAATCAATATCTTGAATTTTGCTCAGAAAACAGCTATAAGCAATGAACATCTTTCTACATTGGTATGATATGGCTGTACTCATGTGCCCTATATACAGTAGCATCATGTTGTTTTTATTCCAGTGGAAGATTTGGACACTTTTATGAATATCTCTACATAGCACATATTACATGATGTACACAAAAGATGGATCACTACTGGCAAATCTGGCAATTGAAGAATAGATGCTGGTAGTGTAGTAGATGTAGCTTGCTGTCATTTTTCTTGTTCCTCCCGAAGAATCTGGTCTGGGACTTGAGGGTGCCCTGATATCTCATATCTCCTACTAGGTGGAGACTATCACCAGGAGGGTCTTTTCCCAACTTTACCTGAGAGTTCAGTTATAGTTCTAAGTGACCAAGATTTGGCAGCAATAACTTACTCCACTTTTTTGGACTACAGTCACAGCACTACTTCCCAATAGGCTTTTGGGCTCAATTTATAGTGCTGGTTATCACCTCTAAAATTTTATGTGGTTCAGTTTTGGATTACATCAGTCTCTGCATTATTTAGCATGATTCTGATCTTTCCTAAAAAAGGCATCAAGGGTGGACCTTCTGATGATCCCATCCAATTAGAAACAAGAAGTATGTGGAAATGAGGCCAGCCTTTCATATGGTGACCCACACCTTTTCCAGATACCCTCAGGAGTGTATCTGGTCCCTATATTTCCACATTCAGACGATGTCAAAAACCAGCATTTAAAACTATTTTTGTGGATATTTTAAAACATCATTAAGAAGAGAAATAGGAGGGTAAGACAAATAATAAAAAAGAGATTTACAAATATTTTAAAATGGAATACAAATTTCCTTATTAAGCAGTACTAGTTTAAATCAGTACTGCTTATTAAGATAACTTGTACCAATCAAGAATGTACACATTATCAAAATCAAATACATATGCAATAATCATTATACAATCAGTATAATGGGAACCATAAATCAAAGTGAAGAATTAAAATATTTTTGTCTGATCCAAGAAATCCATCATTATTTAGCAACAGAAAGAAAAACTTAGACATTGTGTTAAGAGATACCAAAATTTTTGACCTGGTAAAAACCCATAGGAATTCTACATGAAAACTATAATTTTTAAACAGGCATTTATTGCTTAGCAATTCTATGTGTGTGACCTTCAGCAATATATTTTATGCATCATGGACTTTATGCTGCTTTATGGTGAAAAACTTATGGTTGTATTTATTGTTATATATTGCTTTGTACATTGCCATTTGTTTTGTGTGAGACTGATATTAAAATGACATAAATAATCTAAAAATAATATTTGGAAACATTCAGCTATTTCCTGAAATGTCCAGTTATGCCAGTCAAATGTTTGAAAGGAAGTAAAATCCATATTCTGAATGTGAAATTTTTAATTCTGTCTTCAAAGAGTTCATAAGTTTCATATTTAAAATGTCATTTATAATGATAAATTATTTTATATGAATTAATATTATAAAATGTTTTGTGATGTTAAATATCATTTGATATTTCATATTGTTTGTCCTCAGATGCTATAAAATAATATTGCTATCTATCAAAGATAACCTGAGAGCTGAGGATAATAGCCTGAATAAAACTATTTCAAATGAATGAATGAATGAATGAAACCAAATCAGATTACATTCCATACTTTTATTGTACTTGTGGAACAATATTCACTAATACAATTGATATTTCTTCCTTCTTCTATCCCATCCATATATTTCCGGTTTGTTCTTAGATAAAGGGACTATACAGATTGAATTTATGGATTTCGTAAGTGCAGTGGGGAGAATAAAGTAAAGTTCTATTTATATTGGAATGCATATATGTCCTATTGGATGCATTAAATAGTGTAAATAGATTCAAATAATTAACAATTGGGAGTGATATATATTGATATAATGATATATTTATAGTTCTGTCTACTCATTGAATTAGATTTGGCAGAAGAGGCATGCTCTGGGTCCTATCTGCATGAAAGTATCATTGACAACTTTTTGTGCCCTGGGGGCCTGCTCTCTGGAATACTACCCCCCCATATCTGCTGAACTTTTGCAAGATACTAAAAACATGGTTTTGCCACTGAACCCAGGAAGTTAATAGTATCGGTGAATCCATGTCATGGTTAGTTTTGGTGTTTATGAGTCTTCCCAGCTGCTATTTTTATATCACTTTGATTGTTTTAATGCTGGTTGTTTCTATTCTGTTTTATTCATGGATGGCCTGTACATTGAATGAATGTATGAGTGAATGAATGAATGAATGAAAGATACCCTAGAATGGCTTGTAAAATATATTCTAGGATTTGTCATGGAGATGACTAGCTGAATTTGCTTATGAATTGAATTAATTATGATGTTGTGATTGTGCAGCCTGATTTCTTGGACTTAGGGGCTCCAAGCCCATATAGCAGAGAATTGCCAGCATATTTTCATTAGCCCTGTCAGTGCTGGATTCCACAACTGTATTCAAAGTAGCAAGAACGCATATTTCTATTCAGAAATAGAATTATCAATACAACTGGGGATTATGAAAGATTCTTCTGCTAATTAAATTCATGCTAAATGGAGCAAGGCCATAAGAATAAACAAAGGGCTTAAAATGAGACTAGGGTTATTAGAACAATACACAGATTATTCAGTTACATTAACAGTATGCAAATATATGAAAGCAGCATTCAGATCAATCACTTGTGAGATGATGTGGCAAAAATTGCAGTTCTTCCATCAGCCATTGGCTTCTAATTATGATGTTTCATGAAGGGACCACAAAAACACAAGTCTAATGCTCAAATAGTGAAGAACTGATTCACCCTATTACAACTTCTAAGGCAATTAAACAGAAATGTATTTTTGGCTGCTCTATTATTCAATGTTTGCACACATTATATTGTTCAAGCCCCAACCAATGACAAATTTCATCCTTCTCTGGCCACTAAACCAATTTCCATTCTGCTATATGGTGATGATGTTGTGCTGATAATCTTGTTTGTTTCCCAAGTAAGATTGCAACACGGCCTTAATGTCCTATTGCAATTATGAAATACAAAAATATAAATTGTGTAAAAACCATAAGCAAGCAGCATATTATCTACCTCAAATTTGGAAGATCAATAACTATCTAAATGAGCAAGTGAAGGCTTGCAAATATCTTGTCATATATTTCCAATCATTTTTTTTTTCAAATCTTCAGTCATTATTATTATTTTAACAAACCCAAACAGCATCAGATAGAATCAACCTATAAGGGTAACAATCAGGAACTTGCATCAATTATTTTTTCTCCATTCTGTTTAATTTAATAAATAAAGGCAAAGCCATTAGCAACACCTCTTCAGAAGTAGGACATTCTCGGGACTTCCGGTTTGAGCTTCTTCGGTGACAGACCAAAACTGCGATTCTGTGTGGTTTTGATCTGTGCTCGCCACTGGAGCGTCCCAAGATGACTGGTTTCAGGCCTAAGCCACCCTGTAGAGGTGGTGAAGAAGGGGGAGACTGCCTGAAGGGTTGAGGAGAGCTGCATCTCTCCTCCCCAGCTGAACCATTACTCCCCTTTCCCAAAGGCAGTGGTAGCAGTGGTCAGAAATGGCCACCACAAAGAAGAACTTGACCAGAAAAGAATGTGCAGGAGGGAGATAAGAAGAGAAAGTTTTGGTTGACCAGATCAAACAGCAAAAGCAACAAAGAAGGCACCCTGGAATTTAAACTTTTTTTAAAAATAATACTGTTCCAAAGAAGATCTTTAGATATCAAAGGAGAGATAAAAGGAAAAGGATTTGTTTTTTTCTTTTCCCAATACTGACAGCTAAGAGACTTAAGCAAGAAATTGGAAAAAAAATCTACTTTGACATTAATAGGCATTAATGCTGAAAATAAAAAGTCAAAAGGGATAATAAAGATTTCTGGATACTTAAAAGCTTTTGAAAACAGGAAAGGAGAGAAAAAGAATAAAACGCCAGATCTGGAAGGGAGAAGCTGCCTGGAATTAAAAAAGAACTCACAGTAAAAGCTCAACAAGACTTCTAAAAGATGCATTTTAACTGAAACATGGCAACAAAATAGTAAAACCCCAGGAAGAGAAAGTGAAAAAAGAAATAAGAAAAAAAGCTCGGGAGTATTGGATTACTTGGTGATCTCTGGATTCTTGGTTACTGCAGTTGAATGGCTAAAATCAATTGGGTGGTTGTTTAAAAGTGTTTAAAATAGCTCCAGTCTTAGAAGAACTGAAAATGGAACTTAAAAAGTACAAAGAAGATGCACAAGAAGGGAGGTTCTTTTGGCTTCGTATTTCAGTTGTTAGAAATGGAGATTTGGAACTATGAGAAACAACAAGAAATGCCTGCAGAACAAGAAAAATTGGGACAAAGAAGAAGCCATCTTTAATGAACAAGTAATTTTAGGTGGGAAAAAAAAAAGGAAATGGGGGAAAGAGAATGGAAAGTTTAAGATTGGGAAAAACAACCCAAAAAAGGAATAGATTGAAAATAAGTTAAAATCAGAAAGCAAAAGAAGAGGGAAATGCAGAAGAGAGAATTACAAGTAGAGAGACAAGGGGGTTAAAAAGGGGAGGGAGAAGAAGAGAGGAAGAAAGAAAGGAAAAGAAGTTATAAAGGACAGAAACAAGATATAGAGAAACAGGGCCTATTTAGAGATAATGGATGAAAATCTAATTGAAAAAGGGATTCTGCAAAGGTACAATAAGATAGTATTGTTACATTAGAAATAGAAATAATTTCAGAAAATATGAAATAATGTATGATTAAAATGTTTGATAAAATAGTCATTGTAATTTAGTGGAATGTTTGTTAATAAATAAATGTAATAAAATGAATATTTAATGATTTTATAAACATATGTAAAGAGAAAAAGGGAAAAGTTAATTATGAAGATTAAATGTGTCTTCAAGAAAGTATGATATTTAATTGAAAAGAAATGTTAAAGATGTTAAGATTTAATGAATATTCATGATAGAACTGAATTGGAATGGAATGAGGGTTTTAATTACATATATTTATAATATTTTTTTTAAAGAATATAGTGTGTATTTATAAGAATGTACCAAGTACAATTTGACTGGAAGTTATGTATTATGTATTATATGAATGTTACAACCTTAAGGTATATATTGAAGTTTAAACAAGAGTTGAATGGATAAAATTAAAAGATATAGAGGTGTCATACTCCAATTAGTAACTGCAGGAAGAAATTTGTTTAATGAGAAAAGATAATATGAAATTGAAACAGGACAGACAAAAGTATAAATATAATGATTTGAATTGAGATGAGATAATCAAAATAAATTGAGAAAATTAAAAGAGGGAAAACTATATAGAAAATGCAAAATAGTAATAAGATATGGAATAGAACACAAAAATGAGCATGAAATTGAGTTTGTGTCTGTATAAAGAAGTGTAACCTGGGACCATGCTATTTTTTAAAAAAAGATGTTTTACTTGTATTGTGTGTAAAAATCCAAATAAAACTTTAATTAAAAAAAAAAGTAGGACATTCTCAACCTGCTATGTAAAGATTGAAGGTTTAAAGTTTGATTCTGCCATAGAAATGCAATTGCTGATTTTTTTTTTTAAAGGGACTTTTCTTACAAGAGAACTAGAAAGAAAGAGTTCTATGTATGAAAACATTTCTTATAAAACTGCTGCTTATATCCATATCAATTGGGGAGAATTTAACACTTGTAATCCAAACTTCCAGTCCAGAAGGAGCTGTAATGGAATGTGTAGATTACCTTGAGAGATAAGGAGGTGAGATTATGCCTAGGCAACAGTCAGTTGAAACAGAGTGAAGATTCCAGTGGCTTAAAGGGCAGAGGAAGAAATTTAGAAAGGATCTCCCTGAATTGATCAAGTGGTTAAAAGTGATGGTGGGAAATTTGTAACTTCAGTCTTACAAGTTTCTATTAATGTAGCTTTACAATAAGGTAGAATTAACTCATCTAAGTCATGCTTCCAGGTTTATCCAGAAGATTGATAGGAGCCAGCCACATTATCAAAATACATTGATTGGAATAAAAGGTGGAATATTGAACAAGGATTTTAAAAAATAAAATAAAAAGCTGATTCATACTGTTTATAAAAACATTTATTTACCAAAGTTTGAAATTATCTTTAAAATCAGCAAAAATTGAAGCTAGAAGATTAATATATCACATTTTCCAACAATATATCCACTGTCCATGGTCATGAACTCTTCTGACTCAACTTTGTCAATTCCTGTTCTTCAGCATAAGATAAATTCAGGCAACACTGGATGCAGAGACTACCAACTTATTTTTTATTACTTATTTTCAGAAAAACCGCTATAGAATCAGGGCACATTCTTTTCCAGCTTGTTCCTTCTTAACGAGAGATGTAAGTTACCAATCTTAAACCCATGTCACACCACCCAACGGATGCAAAAAGGACACAACGGACGAGCAAAATGTTCCATCCGTTGTTATCCGCCCTCAAAAGGGGCAAAGCAAAAATTTGGATAACCGGAGCGGATAATACGGACGTTGGGAGGGACGCAGGGCGGATGCAGGTGGATGTGGAACGGAAGCCCAGCAGATGAAGCGGATGGGACGCGAATGGTGCATCCCGCAGGGCTTCCAGGGGCTCACAAAGCGGACGCGGAACGGATATAGTGAATGCAGACCGGATGGCACAGTGGATGAAGCGGATGCACAGCGGATTGCACAGCAGAAGCCTAATGGATGCTGGCGTTAATTGCGCATGAGGGAGGATGCATTGCATCAAGCCCCGCGGATATAATTGGAAGCAGCTCGGAGCAGGTCACCATTCAGAGGAAAGACCTGCTGCCCAGACACATCGGACTGGCCTTGCCTTGCCCTGCCTGCATGTCTGCCACCAGCCTTGCTGTCTGCCTCCTGCCAGCCTTGCTGCCAGCCTCCCTGCCAGCCTGCTGCCAGCCTGCCTGCAAGCCTTGCTGCCAGCCAGTCTACCTGCCAGCCTTGTTGCCTGGCCTTTCCTGCCAGCTTTGTTCAGTCTGCCTGCCAGCCTTGGGTGCCTGCCTGCCTGCCAGCCTTCCTGCAAGCCTGGTGCCGGCTTCCTTGACAGCCTTTGGTGCCTGCCTTGGCCAGCCTTCCTGTCAGCCTTGGTGCCTGCCTGCCTGCCAGCCTTCCTGCCAGCCTTGCTGTCTGCCTGCCTGCCAGCCTTGGTGCCTGCCCCCTGCCAGCCTTCCTGCCAGCCTTGTTCCTCGCAGCCTCCCTGCCAGCCAGCATCCCACAACCATGCAGAAGCAAGCAAGCACTCAGCCATCTGCTGCCAGCCCTTGCAAGAGGGACAGGGCTACCATCCCGCCCCTGGCCCTCACTCTGGTTCTGCTGGGGCTTCTGCAGCAACGGCTCGCTTCTTCTGGGGCTGGGGCTTCTGCTGCTTCTGCTTACTGGAGGAGCTTGATGACAAGCACTCCAGCACCAAGCCACCTCCACAGCACCTGGACCCTTCACCCCTGAGACTGAGCGACCAAGAGGAGTGCCGGAGACTCATTTTTGTTTTATAGCTTCTCTTGTTAATAAAGTCTTATTTTTGATTTCATACACTTGCTTCATTTTCTTTTTTAATAAAGTCTTGGTGGAAACTTTAAGAATTGGTTTAAGCCTTTGCATGGCTTGTGGGATGGGTAAGGATAGCAGTTGGATGGGCAGGTATACCTTTGGGATGGGGTATTAGCTGTGGGATAGATAAACCTCCAGTGCAAGCATAGTGGGACTGGATTGTCCACCCTCCCCAGCTGCCACACCTTTGGCCCTTTATTATCAATAATAATGTAATAATCATCTGCACATGTCAACACCAACACAACTTTTATTAAACGCCCTGTTCATTGTAGGCCCACCCAACATACATGGCCCAATCTCATCCGGTTGTGATGAGACAGGCTTGAAGGAAGCATCCATTAAGCATCTATCATCCTGTCTTGCCACTCCACCACTCCCAGCTGGGGAGTGTGCACCAGCGCCTCAGGAGGTTCGCTGCTTCTTCCCTTCATGGTGAGGCTCTGTTTGGGCCTTGCACACCTCAGTGTCTATCAGGTTTCGCCTTGCCTCCATTCCCCAGATTCCATGTCCCCATTGCCTTGCTGACGGTCCACAAGTCTGTTCCTGTAACACTGGGTTAGTGGGTGCGCATGAGATTGCTGCAGGATTGCAGCAAGCTTCCATGATGCTCCTCACGGTCTCTGGGCTATGCTGCATTGGTGGTGAGAAGTAACTGGAACCTGTTGGCCGGATGCCAAAGGTGTTGTCCACACCCGCCTTGCCCTGAGAAGCCTATCGTTGAAGACCCTCTCTTTACGGGGTGAGGCGTTCTCGAGGTGTAGGGCTTCATGAGGTAGGTTGTGAGGGAGAAGGCGTCATCCCCCACAATGAAGTAGGGCACATCTTGCCTGTCATTGGCAGCGGGTCTGGATCTGGGAAGCCCACGATGAGTTGCATTCCAGACCTCCTTGAGGACACTGCCGTTGTATACCTGGGCATCTGAGATGAGCCGTTGCCTTGAAGCATCGATGTACATGAACTTGTAGTCAGCATCGACCACTGGCGAAGAGACTATGCTGAAGAAGCCCTTGTGGAGTTGAAATAATTGGAGCCTGAGTTGGTTGGAGATTTGCAGGGGCCATGTGCTTGCCATCTATGGCTCCAATGGTGTGGGGAAGTTCCACTTTCTGATACCACTGCTGTGCAACTTTCTTCATCCTTCTTCAGTGGAGGGTACTGGAGGAGCTCCTCCTTGTATTCTTCGATGATTGGCCTGCACCACTTCTCTGACCACAATGCTGATGGTGTTGGATGGCACCTTCCAGCCGTACTGCATTGCTCCTGTAGGTGGTCCCGGAGGCCAGGTGGCGCAGAGTGAGTGCCACCTTGAGCCCAGGTTCCAGGCTGGATGGAATCTGTTGCTCTTCTTTGGTCAACCTGGGTGTCAGGCGCTGCACAATTTCATCAAACATGGCTGGAGGCATCCTTCATAAAGTTCTGGAACGCCCGAGTGTCTTTCGTTTCCTGAACTCCACCATCAGCTTGTTGTACAGTCCATCCTCTGCTTCTTCTGCGAACATCTTCGGACCCAGACTGCTTTTTTGGTTGCCTCTTTTTTCTTCTCGCAGTTAGAGTTCACAGAGCCTGCAGATGGCTTCGCACTGTTGCAGAACGATGGTGGCTTGCCGAAATGGACTTTGTTACAATCCATGGTGGACATTGACTGGATGTTGTGGAAGAAGGAAGAGTCAGGTGAAGGCTGGCAGAGGTCTGCACAGCTGGCTGCTGGGCTGAAAGTTAGATGCAGATTGAGTTGCTCCCCCTTTTTATAGGAAATATAGTGTTTTCCGCTAGGGCATCCTCTAGGGATCCTCTAGCGCATCCTGTAGACATGCCTTTAATATTCCGAGATAGGTCCCCTCTGTTGAACGTTTTTCCATTTTTTTAATGCTTTATTTTTCATGCTGCATCCGTTCTGCATCTGTTCTGCATCCATTTCGCATCGTTCCGCTTCCTCCCTGCGTCCGGTGTGGATGCCAGTTTGCGCGGATGCGGAACGGATGCTAGCGGATATAGCGCGATGCATAATGGATGTGTAACAGATGCCTGCGGATGCCCTAGCGGATGCCAGAACGGACGAATTGGATACAATTTTCTGCGCAAAAGTTTTGGGCAGCCAAAACTTTTGGAGCGGATGAAACGATCCATAAAACGGATGCTGGATGATATGAGAGGAAGCTCAAACGGAGGCAGTGAGTACATCGCCTTTTCCAACGGATGGCAAGCTTTTTGTCCGTTTACAATCCTCTTTGCATCTGTTGGTTCGCGTGTGGGACATTGGCTTTAGGAACGAAATGTGTGAAGCAGAACAGAACATACTAAATTTACTTTGGCAAGCAGCAAGTTAGAGTCTCTATTACCATGTTATGTCGCAAGGATTGAAAAATAAGAAGATAAATTCTGAAAAAACTCAAATTGGGTTAAGAGATAATTCAGGGTTGGCTTAAAGATAGAAAGAATTTTATGCTTCCTTCAGCTCATGGAGGCTTGAAGGTTGCTTTGACAGAGAGAAAATAATGGGTTTAATGAGGAAAAAATTAAATTCAGCGAAATTTTTAATCTAAAAATGGAAAGTGAAGCCAATAAAAGAGGAAAATAATTCAATGAACATTTTTTATACAAATTTATTTAATTATAAGAGATAAACAAAAAACATCTTAAAATATTTTTTGCTGTTTTATTAAGCTTAAAGAATATGCTGAACAACCA